>PVJX010002976.1:0-25638 GCA_004027295.1 Dolichotis patagonum | reverse complement strand
GGTATCAGCGATGGAACTCATGGCCTTGTGTGTGCCAGGCAGGTGCTGTGCCGCTGAGCTATATCCCTGGCCCCTGAAAACATTTAAAAAAGACGAAATTATTGCAAGAAAGTATTGTAGACAAAGATTAAACTATCCCAATCTAACTTTTTGCTTCTTTAATATAATGGGATAAATAAATATTCTTTGATTTTGACATATTAAAGATTTTACCCTAATATTCCTTTTTCACGTGCATATGTTATCACAGTTTGAGAGACTTTAGAATTACAAATGAAGCATATATTTCCTATATTTTTCCACAATGCTAAGACTTGCTTTCTTATGTGCAGGTTTTACCCCTCTGAAATTTATCAGGCATTTTAAGTACCCCTACAAACACCATCATTTGTGCAGCGAATTGAAACACCAAAATTTCCAGTTAGTGAGTCCTCATTACCTTTCGGCCATTTGATGTGCTTTCCTCCTTGGTCTAGTGATCAATTTATTTGTGACTGTTTGAACTTAATCTATTGTATTTTTGTTTGATTCTTATACCATTTTGTAATTTTGCATGAGAAAATGTAAGTTCTTAAAAATTACCCTTTGTTGAACATTATCTTAGCTAACTTTAAATAGTCATTTTTCTCAGAAAGTCTAAAAGCAGTTGTCAGTGAACTTGTGTACTGCTCAAATAATTCTCACCACATTTGAGCAGCTCTACTTGGAGTAGCCGGAGGACTACCTGATAGCGTCCACCTGGAGGGGATTCTCTTCTCATAGTGCTCTGTACTGAGTGTGTTCCTTTTTAATACTCTTATTAATGGCATAAAAGAATGTATACTTAGATAACATAATACCAGGAACTCTGATTAATTTTATGCATTGCAGCTGAAGTTAAGAACTCACTTGATTTAAAAAAAGAAAGTTGATAAGGCTGAAAATATAAAAATCAGTTATTTATTTTTTTAAAAAATCAATCTTATAATTCTTGTAGACAACACTCTTGGCTACCAAACTTCATGTCCAGAACAGCCAAGCTTTTCACATGGCCCTGGAAATCACTGCCATCCTAGACTGAATTTCTCTAGTGTTCCAAATACCCAGAGTAGAGTCACCTCCTACCGTAATGGGATCGTGTGGGAAGGGATTGAGTCCAGAGGAAACTTGCACGAAAGGCATTGCTGTGTAAACTGGAGGAAACTAAATACTGCACTAGCACGGCACTTTGGCTCCTGAGGTCACACTTCCTGCATGCCCAGTGTCACCAGCCTGTGGAGCCATAGCTGATGCCGGGGGGGGTGCACCCTGCTCGTACAGAGGGGTGGGCTTGGGGAGGAGGAGGCCGGCTGCACCACGAACTGCTGCACTGATGACCGATGCATGCGCTGCCCCCAGCGTGCCTTTTCCGGTGGTTTCTCTCATCCCAGGCCCTGGGCTGAAGTGTGGAGCAGATTTCTACTCCTCCAAGGTAAGGATAAGACAGTCATTTTCTGAGGCCATGTCACAGTCTCCTTTTTAAATCTGTAAATGGTTAGCACAGTGATCGTGTGGATGATTTCTTGCCAGTACCCAGTAGTTGGTGTTTGAGAACAGAAGCAAAATTCGTGTTGCCCTGAACATTGCTTCCAAGAAGGGTTTGGGGGTAGTTTTCTTATTTAAAAATGGATATTGATAGTGTTCACTCCTGAATGAAGACTAGTTTTTCTCTTACTCTTAATTTTTTTGAAATGTGCATAATTCTCAGTTGAGGTTAAGGGTAAGGGTAGTGTTGTTCAATTACTGATTAGTCTTGGCACCAGTTAAAATCCACTGGCTTTCAAAAACTCAAAATAAATGCACTCACCTCTGTCATAAAGCAAGTGTTATAATCCCTGAAGCTAAGACTATATGTTATTTGACAATTTTATAAGAGTTCGGAATTTAGGAGTTGTAATCTACTATGGGAAAAGAGAAATCTTATTAAAAACGTGTTTTCTGTTTCTTCCCTTTCCATATCTGTGGCCTCAGGCTTTGTTACTTACACTGACTATCTCTTCCCTGCCAGTTCCCGCTCTAATGTCACTCGGGTGCTTCTCCAGCCTTCTCTCTGAGCATCCTCCATCATTTCCCTCATTATCTCTCTAATAGGCACAGTGTTTGCCATTCACCTACCTTATTTCAAACTGTGCCAGAACCCAGATATATCAAGTGGTAAAATAAGAATAAAACCCAGTCTCTGCATTCAAGGGTTTACAATTTAGTGAAAGAAATAAGTGAATTTTACAAGGAGGATGGAAATTCACCAGTTCCCAACACTGCAGCCCGCAAATGCTCATCATCCCATACGCGGGTGATACGTGAATGACGGTTAAATCCTATGCCACCCTTGGAACCCCGGTCATGTGATGAAGGAAATGGGCTAGATGTAAAACTAAGTGCTAGAAATGTTGGTGACGGGAGTGGAGGCATGAGAGCCTTGAGCTAAGCATTGAAAACCATGGCCAGACAGCACTGTCACCACAGGATGACATTGGACAAGGCACTTCTCAAGACTGCAGCAAACTGATTTCTGAGAACAAGGGTTTGGGGCTCAGGTTTGTGCTTCTTCCTGGGGTGCAGATGTGCTCACTTTTTGTTCTGCTCAGAGTAACATGGTGTACCCGGGTTCCTCACCTAATAAACATGATGCTGATGACTCTTCTGTTATTTTTGTAACTTGATGAAGTAGCACTTAATATTAACTATTCTCGACTCACATTAATACCTAGAATTTGCAAATTAGATTCAACTATGATTTACAAATTGAAATTAATTAGAAAGCTCCAATAGCACCTCCTAAAAAAGCCAATATACTTTGCACAGAAACAGCCAATTCAGAAGTCACCATTTTCCAGTTGCCCTTTGGCAAACAGTTATTATTCCTCTGAGTTGTGCTCAGGATGGGAGGACAGAGGTAGACACAGGAAATTCCACCGTGCGTGAGGACTTGGGCCATGGCCCTGTGCCTGTCTGCCTTTCCTGGGCCCTAGGCTGCTCTGTGACTGCAGCTCACTTGGGTTCAATGAGCAACGAGTCAGTCGAGAAACTATATTCAGCTCATCTCCAGAATGAAGGATGATCTAGCGCAGAGCTTAGAAACTTAAACATGCGTGATGATCTATTGAGATCCACGTTACTGTTTGTCTTTATTTTCCTCATGGAATTTTATGACTGCTCAAAACAAAAATCAGGAAGTCACGAACCTATAGTAACAAACCTATAACTGACACAAACGTGATAAGATGTCAATGTGTATGATAAATATGCATGTCAAATAATTAAGTGGAATAATACATCAGAAAATACCTTATTTTATTTGTCATTTTTATTCTTTTTTCTGTACAGGCTTTAAACATGCTACTTAAATACTCTTCTGCTGTGGAGTTCCTGCAGCCCAGTTCACGCAGTCCATTGCCATCGGGGAGTAGGAGGGGATTGGCACCAGCTGCTCGGTTCAGGATGCAAGTGATGCATGCAGTTCACATAGCAGCTCTCATAAATAAAAACAAAATAAAAGACAAACTCTTAGAAAGTACAAGCAATCTGCAGAAATTAAAGCTGTCAGAAATTAAAAATAAAAGAGAGGCTCTTTAGTGCTATACAAACCACTAATTATGCCACAGTAAAATGCATGTCATTCAGAAATTTTAGGCAAAATTTCTGTGAGATTTCCAAGGACACAGGTGGATGTTTCTGAGATAAAGTCCAAGGAGAAAATGTTCAACACAGAGGTAGATGCCCTAGGCGAAGCAATTAGGCATGATAATAAAACAAGCAGTAGAAAAGTTTGAATCAAAGAATGGGTTCCATAATTTTAAGTGTACATAGCTGTCTGTTTTTAGGGGTAGATAAAATTGATAAAATACTGAGACAAACTGTTAACATTTTAAGAAAAAATCGGTAAACTTTCTGGTTACATGATGAATTTACAAAAAGACTATAACATTAACAATCTAGAAGATTCAGAAACTAACCATTTACAAAAAGTTACAAAAAATGATAACTTTATAGAGTACGCATCAGGCTTTTACCGGGGATTAAATTTCTGTTAAGAGATAATAGAAACAATCTAAATGGGATGCAATGATTTCTAAATTCAATAAAATTTAAATGCAATTTCTGCAATGTGTTTTTCATAAGTTTAAAAATTGACTTTAATATATATGATGTTATAATTTTACAGTTTCTATATTCTATGCTATAAAACATAAATATCTAAGACAATTTGAAAAATAAGATCCAAGTAGATAAAAACCCTCCACAAAACCTTAATATACTATATAAAACACTATAGTAAAACAAATGTAAAATCAATCACTGAAATGGATAAGTAAGTTAATGGAATGGCGTGGGGGATCCTAAAAAAGAAGCTGTGGTGTGGGAGAAAATGTTTTGTGAGTTCAAATCAGCAAGGCCTCCGAGAAAACCGGAATGATAAGGCAGAGATTAAATAGGAGACTCAGAGAGGCGAATTTTAATATAGAATCTACATTATACATGGTCATTATAAATCCCAGTGACCTAGTGATCCCATCATTAGCTATAAAACTCCTGAAAAACATGGGGAAGTCACAGAGAGATACATGAGTGGAGCTGAATGTCATTGTATGGATCTGGGGGAAGAAAGAGTCCCTGCAGTGCTGCTAGTCCTGATCAAGTCCGCAAAGGCCACAGGAGGGAGCACAGGCCTGCAGGGCTGGTGTCTCCCCAAGACCCAGGCTTGGGACCAGGCAGAAAGCACGGAAGCAGGATGGTGGAAGGCAGAGAAGGGAAAGCCAGCAGGGGCCCGAGTGCTGCGTCCACCAAAGCCAAGGGTGCTGGGTGGGGACAGGACGGTCTCCCTGAAGCCGTCGGAGGGACCACATTTCATCCGTGGCTCCACCTTGTACACATTTGTCTAAACCCCAGGACTATGAAACAAAAATTTTGTCCATCAAATGCAGTATTTTCTTACATAATCATTTCACTGTTTTAATCAAATACATATAAATTTCTAAAATTCTTTTCATCAATCTTGCATCAAAATCATTGGAAATTTTATGTAGGCATTTAAATAATGTTCAAGGAAAGTAACCTCTATGCCATTAAACATTGTGGACCTCCATGATCCCTGCTTTGAAAACATGAGGCACTTTAGATCAGGGATGCTCCAGCTAATCCCTCAGAGCAGACCCTGTGGCCCATGTCCCTAGCACCTATGCCACATCCCTGTGGTGTTCGAACTTCGTAGATACATTTCTTAAAAGATTTTGTTTGGCTTGAGATTTTGAAAAGTGGAAGAAAACGTGAAAACCTAATCAGCAGAAACTGTGCGCAGTTAAAAGCTTTGTTCAACAATCTGCAGGAGTCTCCCCTTAGTCTTTACACTGAGCGATGCCCCTTCCCAACCCTAGGCTGTGCCGAGAAGCCTGATTAATTAGACCACTCCAACCCAGGAAGCATCACTTTTCTCTAAGTTGACATTTACAGAGAGGAAAACACAAATTAGTCCAGTTTCTGGAATGCACCCAAAAGTGTATTCTAGAAGAGAAAAAGAGCTCAGTCAGACAGACATTTCCTCCGAGGTTTTCCCAAGCTGACTTAGGATCGAAAGGATCTCTAGACACATGAAGACAGACAGAAACTTTCTGCAGTCTTAGGGTTAAACTACTCATTCACTGAGAAAGAAAGCCCTGTCAGGGGAGGCCAGTCCTGGATGCCAGTCAGCTTGCTGGAACACAGTTGGAGGGAGTCCAGCCCGTTAGTAAAGCCTGTGACTTTGCTGGACTATTTCCTCCTATATAAGGCAGAACCAAAATCCCTAGGACACTAACCTACCAGGATCGGTAAGTTTAAACATGCATATTTAAACTTTCACCAAATGCATCTGGGGCCCTCGCCCCACACATAATATAATCATGCAGTTTATCACTCACGTTGTGCCCTGCTGACAGCAAAAACTGGTGTCATCTGGGTGCAACAACAAAGGGACAGAGAAAGGCAGGGGTGCCCGGCTGCCAGGGCTGGGCGCAGCGTCTCCACCTATTCGCACTGAGGAAGGTGGAGGTCAGGCATGAGGGAAAGAATGAAAAGAAGAGTTTTAATCCTTAGGAAGCCTTATCATCCTTTATTTTGTTATAAGTAATTAAATAAATTTAAGGCTCAAGATAGAAATCATGCATTAATTAAAGGGGATTTAGAGAGGCTTATAGTAAGCATTTTGAAGATTTCTTCTTTTATATCTGCGTCCCTGTGACTTATAGCCTTTGTGGATAGATATTTGGATTATGAAAAGAATAGTCAAGTAAAGCACTGTGATTTGGAGTTTGAGGCAGAACTCTTGATATTTCCTTTGCTCATCTCTAAATTTAGACAATGCTTTACTTTACACTCAGAATCGATTTATGCTGTGAGCAATGAATGAATGCAATTTGTAAAATTTTTTTAGTGATGAAGATTATGATTAATGTTTAAAATTGGTCTCTGAAATGTGTCCAACTCTGAGTTTTTCAAGGGCATCCTGACTAATATTGTGTTCCGAATGTCTCCCTGGTCTTATCTACCTTTTTACCTTTTATCGACCAGTATGACATCGACAAGAGGGAGACGACCAAGCAGGTCTCTCACACTCACGTTCATTTATTTGATGATCTTGTAGAAACATCAGCAAATATTCAGCCAAGAATAAAAGTGGTTCCAGGAACTCTGTGGCTGAGTGTGTCCACTAGACATTACACTAGCTCCCATGGAGGCCTGGGAACCCGCTGCTCCTGATGAAGTTGGGCTTCAGTCACAGGCGTCCGGCCGTCAGATCCCGGGGCTCAGAGTCACCGCTGCGCAGACTGGCTCTGTGTGAGACGCTGGGTCGGGGGCAGCTGCTCCTGCTGCAGCAGCGCGAGCTTTCTCACTGGTCAGTGGACTGTAAGTTAAAGGGCTTCTCTTCTCTAAAGAACTGCGTGCGAAAGCCTTTGTGTGTATAATCTCGGGGCCCTGGAGAAAATTAGAATGGATATTCAGACGTTAGGGTGAGAAATCCTTTCTCTCTGCAGAGTGAGGACGATGGGATGCCCTGCTTTGAGGTTTCAAGATGAAAATTTAATTCAGGGTAAAAATTTCACCTGGGTACAAAAGGCCTGGTTTCTTCCCTGTGTCTGTGAGAGTCAGATATTTGTGTCTGCATCATTTCTGGCAGCCCTGTGACAGTTGAGCTGGATCATTTCAGTATAAATTATTCTAAAATCTTTGGCCACTCACCCTTTCACACAGCCCACGCACATATCTCCTGGACCCAGACGCTGAAGGAGGCGCAGGACACAGAGCGACTTCTCGCCGGCTGCGAAGGACAGGACTGTGTTCCCCCTCACTGGACAGACAGGGACCGCAGCTCAGCTTGGGCACCACTTAGCTGTGACAGCAGTGGCCAGCGACACCTGTGTTCTCAGGGTGTGCCTGGAGGGAGAGTGCTGGATCGTGACATGGGGAGTGATTTCTGTGCAGAGAATACAGATTCACAGTTTCTTAATTAGTACTGCAGCCCGGGGAATAGGTTCGAGGGCAGGTGGACAGATTTCCACCCAAGTTGATAATCTATAGAAATGATACTGACTCAACTGGTGAATCTTGATATATATATATTATCACTCAACTGAGGAACTCTATCCTCAACCCTTCTCTGCAGAGAAATCCTTACATAACCCAAATTCTGTACAACAAAGTATAATTTTAGGGCCAGGGATTTAGCTCAGCAGCACAAGCACCTCCCTAGCACGTGTGAGGTTGAGAGTTCAATCCCTGGTACCAAAAAAAGGTATAATTTTAATATGCTAATACCTGTAAACTCTGATGAATCTCTGAGTAATATATACATATGACCCTAATGTGCTTACTACTATTTTTTGTGTAAGGTTTTCTACTATCTAAAGATTGTATTTCTACTATTTAAAGATTTGTAATATGTGTGTGATATTTTATGAAGAGATAAAAACTATAGATTCACAAAACAAAAATCAGAACCCAATTCAGTGTCTCCAGCCAGCACGTGAAACAGGGCTCCTGTGACGTCCATCTTACCAGGGTCCGGTTGGGGGGAGCACTCACACACTTTCACAGGGACAAATGGGACTTTAAAAGGTTTACGATCATGAATGTTTTGGTGACAGACTCCTTGACGACTCATCATTTTATCATTAACTTGTGTAGAGGATTTTATTTTAAGGTAAAGTTATAATTAAAGTTTACTCTATTTACATAAAAGCCCTGAAACATGTCTTCTTTTGTGGTAATTGTTGTCCTTATCCTGTAATAAATTAGTTTGCCCTGCAGTGGTTGTCCATGCTTTGATATTAACTGTCAGCCCTGTCTGTCATCTCTGTGGAACCCAGGATGCCTCCCCGATATCCCACAGGAAGGTGCGTGGCCACACTAACCTTGCCTGTGGAGTTGCCTTCCCTGGGGCTCCTGAAGCCCCGCACCTTCTGTTCAAAATTACGAAGTCATATGATTCTGAAATAAGCTCAACAGGGTAAGAAGATTTGGTGACTGAGAGTCTCCTTTAAGGCTTGAAACCGAGCACGATGGCTTTCTGGCTAGTGGGGGCCGAAGCGCGGTCCTGGAAGCCAGGTATGAAGACATGCTCGGGACCCTTGCTCTACGAAGCCCCAAGGCTTTGCCAAACTGCTCGGTTCCCAGGCTGTCTTCCATGGACTGCCTGTTCTTGTTGCATTTAAATTCTGAAGACTTTACATAACTTCTTGGATAGTATTTATTAGTAGTATTTTAGAATTGCACATTATCACAATATCCTACAATATAAAATCGTTATCAATAATAATATATTTCAATGGGGTGGTACAGCTCTTGACTAATTCATGTTGTCAGATTTGAAGAATTATGCATTAAAATTATAACTTCTTAAAATATCTGTCATAACTCATAAAATATTTTGATTATATAGCTGAACCAAATGTATGCATTGCTCAGAGTTAACTGTTCTGCAGCCTGATAGTAAGCAGCTTAATAGTACCTGAAACTTCATGAAATGCGTCCTTTTAAAATGTAGCAAAAGATTTAACTTTTTTATTTCAATTTGCATTTAGCAGATTTTAGAATATATTTAAATAAAGAACTAGCATTCATATGAAAATTTAATAACTTTTTGGGTAATGGTATATTTAAAATAATTTACACTTAAAATTGTCAAGGAAAATTAACTACAGTTAATTGTAAATATTTTTTAAATTCAGATGGGATGTGATAGGTATGATGTATAAAATATTTATTTAAAATGCTCATTTGTATTCAATAAAGCAAAGATCAAATCATAAAAATTTCAATTTCAAAAGTCTGCTGTAGTGGAACTTTAAAATCAAATAGTGTTTACAATAAATGCAATATTTATGGAAATATATTCCTTTTTACTTAGTTTATGAATTTTTGTTGTTGAAGCTGGTTAAAAATGAAATCTGAATCACATTTAATAAGCTTTATAAATCACAAATTATGATTCTAATGCTACTGTATTGAAATAATCACATTCTTCAAAATGTGATTCTCCGACTGGAGAATCTACAGATTAAATGTGACAGGATGGTAGGAAATTTTAGCAAGTAAACAGAACTGTTTTAGGCCCAAGAGGGCGCTGTAACTGCATGATGAGCTTCCCTGGGTGCTGATCTGGTGCGGGAAGAGGTGAGCATCATGGAAGCACACATTTTGTGTTGTAGGCAGTGCGTGTGTGTGTGTGTGTGTGTGTGTGTGTTGGTGCACGTGTCTGACAGAAATCTAAATGCTGCATAAAATTAGCAGGAGGGCTCCAGTGGAGATCAATTCACTTTATTTCTTGCTGTTGAAAATGATTTGCAAGTAATACTTTTATCATCAAGACTATTTGAACAGACAGGGAACAGAAAAAAGCACCTGAACAGACACATGCATCCTTTAGTTTTTTTCTTCATTTTAGACAATAAATGTTTTTGTGTTTCCTCTGTGGCATATATTAGGCAGCCAATATAGAAAAATAAGTAAATGAGAAAACAGGTAATAAGTGCATCCTCGCACACTTAGAAGGAGATGTTGGCAAACTCACTAGGCATGAACTGAGGATGGTTGGAAGAAGGACCTTTGTGTGACTTGGAGAAACACAGAAAAGTGAGCTTTTCTACTGGGCTGGGAGGGAAACCAGGAAAGCTTGAAATCAAACCCATTATGCTTGAACCATCTGGGATGAGGAAGAAGGAGGTAAACAGATCTCGGTCAAGAATGGCACGAGCAGGGCAGTGTGTGGAGGCCGCAATGGACATGCAATGTACAAAGAGATGTGCACACTCTGTCGGGTGCACAGACATGGTACAAATGTGTGCACCAGGGAGTTTGCTTGGTCTCTGAGGGTGACTGGCCAGAAGTTTCCCTTCTGTGGGAAACAACTGCAGTGACTCCCCTTAAATGCAAAACAATTACCTCACCTCTGATTATTTGGAGACTTATTTCCTTATACTGCTGTGTAGAGAGCTGGCTATGCTATTTCCTTCTCTCTTCAATTGGCTCTTAAGTATTGCAAATAAGGCTAGCCAGGCACTGGTAGGGAATCTCTAAAGCCAACAGACAGTCCTGTCTCCTGGCACAGTGTTCTCCACGTAAAGGATATGAGCACATCGGGATGTTAGAGCTGAGAGCTGATAGCTCCGGGAATGCCAACTGGGTCGGAGTCTCAAAGTAAGGAGGCTCTGACTCCCCAGGGCACAAGAGTTTACATATCAGAAACCCAAGCAACAGCCTCCCAAAACAATTCAGTTGCTCCCTTAATTGAATTATTCGAATTGATCCTTCTGCATATCCTTATCTCTGCATTTTGCAGAGATCTTTTATCCCTACCTGGCCAGCCAGCTCAAGTTACTCATGTAATTCCTGCCATCCTCACTGTCACTCATCCCTGAGCCACCCCCCTTCCTCACAAGATAAATTCTGGGAGAGGCCTAGGATCAAGGCATTTGTCCATGTGTCCTCACAGGGACTGGACTTAGGACCCCTTGGCTGCCCTTAACTTGGAACACGTCTTGGTGTCTTTACTCTGGGTTGCATTGGTAGTGGTAGGTTAGAATTGACTTGCTGGGATTCCAATAACGTCTCGATGGGATTACAAATATAATTTTTTAGATTGTGAGGAAAACTAGAAAGAGGATTACAATACTTGGATGACTGAACTCAATATTTGGGATTACAATACTTTCCCCTTTCTCCTGTGACAAGATGTTAGGGAAAATCAGTAGGGGATCCTGGCAAGCATGAACGTCAAGGCTAGCACTTCAGGGTGCTCCTGGAACTTCCTGCATGAGTGCAGGAGAATTGGGACCATTTTCTCCCTGACTCTTTACCTTTTCTGGAATGTTTCTTTATGCGGTTTTCATTTTTCCGTTAGTCCGTGTTTGCAGGCAATGATGTCTGCATTCCTCATGCAGAGTTGGTGCGTGTGCAAAACATGTCTCAGTTATTTTTTCATCCCATTTCCCTTCCTCTCCCTCCATGGCTCAATCCCTTCGCCATTTGACAAAAAACTACGTCCCTGCTTCCTACTATCTACTTTTTTTTGGCTCCATATTTATATTTTGAGTTTCTCCTATGAGAGGAATCATGCAATATTTAAGTTTGTCTGATTTATTTCACTTAATATTATGTTCTCAAGGGGCATCCATCTTCCTATAAATGACTCCAGTTTCTCCTTGTGGTAGAGTAGTCCATTGTGTGTAGAGATCATGTTTCCTTATCCATTCTTCTGTGGATAGACATACACTCAAACCCCAGATGAGGGTATCAGCCTAAAAGTTTACAGTTACCGAAGCCCTACTGAGGGTGTCAGTCTAACCCACTCTGCAGTATGGTGCATGGATCCGAAAGAAAGACAAAGAAAAAGTTCTGCAATTGAGGAGCTCTGGGATGACCCAGTGTCATGGTTTATGTCGGTGGCCCCCAGGCCTCATGTATTTGCACTGTGCATTTGTGACTGGTTCATTGTCTAGTGCTTGGATTCGTGGTGTCAGTGCTACACCCTCCTAGGGGTGGAGCCAGGATGTGATGTAATGGCAGGAAGAAGGTGTGTCTCTCTCTCTTGCCAGTTTCCGCCTTGCTCTTTGCAGCCGCCATGAACTGCGGCCCGCCATGCCACCCTGCCTTGGAGCCAACTGAGTATGGACTGAAACTTCCAAAAACTGTAAGAAATAAACTTTCCTTTCCCAATTTGGGGCATCAGGTATTTTATCTCAGTGACTAGTGGAAAGTAACTAAGATACCCAGCGTTCTCTGTGGAATAAAAGACCTTGTCTCCAAAAGCTCATGGTTTTTATTGGTATTAATCAGGCAGGTGGGTGGGGGCCACAGCAGAGTGCGTAGGGAGAAGAAACTGCATAGCTGTACTGGGCACAGAGGCCTCTAATTAGCAAGGCACAGATAGCTTGAGGTATGCAAGGCTGGCACCTTACTGGCAGGAAGGTATAACTCTTTCTGAGTCCCATGGTCTCCCGGCTGAGATGGTATCTCATGTCTTAGCCCAGGACTCTTACAGGATTCTGCTTCCATCCTCTACTCCAAGCCTCAAGCATGGAGGCTGTTATCACCTTCCTGGTACTGCTCTGCTGTTAATGAGACCACCAAAGCTTTGGTTACCTCCATGACATTCTTCTAGCCACTTAGGAGAACATCTGTTTCATCATGGCCAGCTCTGCATAGCTCTGTGAATGCGGTGCAGGAGAAGTTAGGGGCAGGTGGCAGCAAGGGTTTCCCTTCTCAGGAGACAGCAGTGTGGCGGTCTCCCCAGGACACATAGGCCACCCCCAACTTTGAGCTACTATGAATTATGCTGCTATAAACATGGTAGGCACATATCCACGTGAAATGATGTCTTTCAGGATGATATCAAGAAAGGGAATCCCTGGTGAGAATGGAATTTTGATTTTCAGTTTTTTGATGAATCTCCACACTGATTGCCATGATAGTTATTCCAGTTTACATTACAGTGTAGAAGCGTTCTTTTCCTCGCCAAGCCTCACCAGAACTGGGTATCATTTGATTTCCTTATGATGCCCATCTGCTCTGTGCCTTTGTTTTTCATTCTCTAATGGCCAAAGATGTTGAACCTTTTCTCATGTATTTATTAATCATTTATATTTCTTCTGCTGAGAAGTGTCTTTCTATTTCAGTTGTCCATTTTTGATTAGGTCTTTTATTTTGGGGATCTCTATTCTGAATTCTTTATACACTCTAGATAATAGCCCTCTGCCTGAGAGGTAGATGGAAAAACTTTTTTCTCATTTTGTGAGTTGTCTTTTCACTCTGTTGTTTTGTTTATTTTGCAGTGGAGAAGTATTCTGATTTGATATAATTCCACTTGCTGATTCTTAGTACTCTTTCTTGTGCCACTGGAATTTTGTTCAGAAAGTCCTTATTTACACCTATGTCTTCAACACTGGGACTTTTTAAATCTTGCAGTAGATTAAGCATTTCTGTTTCAACATTTAGATCTTTGATCCATTTTGATTTTAATTAATACTTGGTGAGATGTGCGTCTACATTCAATTTCTGCTTGTAGTTAGCCAATTTCCCCAGCACCATTTATTATACAGGCTATCTTTCCTTTGGTGTATGCTTTTGACTTGCTTGTCAAGGAAAGAATAATTAAATGTGCCTCTATTCTCTTCCATTGATCCAGTTTTTGGTACCATATCATATATCTCCAAATATGGGATTATGTTGCCTCCTCCTTCAATCTTATTACCCAGCATTGCTTTCAGTATTCTGGGTCTCTTCCTTTTCCAGAATATTGCTTGGAGACAAATGTAATTCACTTCCAGATCTAAGCATGCTAAATGGTCAACATATTTTATATCATTATGATGATGATGGATGGTTTCTCATAGCTTAGACCACAGTGTACTTAAATGATGTCATGGAATCTATTATAAAGAGAAACCAAGAGAGGATGGGTCAGTGATTGTGATACATCTCTTTGGGAGACTAGAGATAGACTGCCGACAGAATGGTATGACGTGAATTCTGCTCCATCTGAGCGGTGCACCAATTACTGAGATAACGCACATTTGTGTATATGCACACACGTGTTCATAGAGATGTATGTTTGTGTATGTGACAGTGACATGTCTCAAATACAGTCCTCTAATCTAGAAGAGTACAAAAATCAGTATTTAGTCCTTAACAGTCAGTCTTGTTTCTGATAGAAAAAAATGACTTAAAAATAAAAACTGTATGAATGTTTTCACACTTGTGTTGTGTGGATACACATTTCAAATCTGTTGCATAAACCTGGGGGCTTGAGAGCTGGCTCTTACGGGAAGACCAGGTTTAGCTTTGTAAGAAGTGCTAAATTGTCTTGCCAAGTGGAGGTACATTTCTGGCTTCCCTCTCAGAATGAGGGAGAGTTGCCTTTGATGCCTATGCTCACCACCCAGTCTCTGGTCAGCTTCCCGGGTTTTAGACACTGCCAGGTGTTTTTGGTGATTCACTGCTATGATTTGCAATCCTTTAATACGAGATCCTGCTAACCCTTGTTCCACGCAGTTATCTGCCATGAGCATGTCTTCATTACTGAGATATGCACAGACGATATATTCATTTTAATTAGGTGTTTCTTTATTAACTTTTAAGGGTTCTTTGCATATTTCACATATTAGTGCTATCCAGATATGTGTTTTGCACATGTTTTCTCCCAGTGTGTGGCTTCTTTTTAATCCTCCAAACACTATTTTGAAGAACAGATGATTTCATGTTAAAAAAAAAGTTAGTTTACCTATATTTCCCTCTGTGGATCATGCCCAGGGTAGTATCTAAAAAGTCAGCAGCAAACCCAATGCAATTGAAATTTTCTCCTTGTTTTGTAGAAATGTTTTAGTTCTTAGCTTTACGTATAGACTTATAGTGTACTTGGAATGAATTTGTGTGGAAAATTTATAGTCCGTGTCTCCAAATTTATGTGCTTTCCTTGTAATTGTTTGTTTTGTTTTTCAGATAGCTGTCTCATTGTTCCAGTAACATTTTTTCTTAATTTAATTGTTGGGTTATATCAAGAACTATTAGAAGTACTGTCATGTAGTTTTATCTATGAATTTTGCTTTATCATGTTGATATAGCCATACATTCTTAAGGAAGCAGTTATGTAGAACTGGTGTTTTTCCTTAAATGTATGGTGGAGTTTATCAGATAAAACATACATTTAGTCTTTTTTGTGGTATGATGTTATTATTTTCAGTTTCTTAGATAGATACAGGCAGGTTCAAGTGAGACAGTTTTGTGATTTCTGGTGGTGTGTGTTTATCAAGGAATCCCTCCGATCACCTTTTGTATCAAGTGCGAGGGCATTAAATTGCTTGTGATTTTTATTTATTAGCCACTTGGACCTACAGTGATATCCCTCATTCTCATTCTAATATTGGCAATTTAAGTCTTTTCTCTTTTTTCTTGATTACACTGGTTATAGATTTATAAAATTTATTGATCATTACACAGAACTAGCTTTTGGCTTCATTGATTTTTTTCTATTATTTTCCTGCTTTCAATTGCATTGATTTTTACTTTTATTATTTCTCTTCTTGTGTTTGATTTAGATGTAGTTTTTTTCTTTTTTAGCTTTCTAAAATATAAAGTTATTGATTATAGACTTTTTGATGTATGTATTCAAAACATACATCATTTGCCTCTGTACAGTATTTTTGCTGTGTGTCTCAAATCTTGGCACATTAAATTTTCATTTATTGAATAGTATTTTAAAATTTCATTTGAGAACTCTTTGACTCGCAGGTTAGCTAGAAGTGTGTTTTATATTCCCCAAATATTTTGACATTTTTATGGCAGTTGTTCTTTTATTGACTTATAGTTTGATTTTACTATGGTTTGAATAATGCCTTCTGTAATTTCTATTGGTTCACATGCTTGTGATGGTACAGGATATGGTGGATAGTTGTAATCAAGTTGAAGAAAGCATGTATTCTGCTCTTTTCGGAAGGGGCATTCTCTAAATGTCAATTATATCAAATTGGTTATTAATAATGTCCATGTCCATCACATACTTATTGGTTTGTTTGTCTGTTCAATGTACTAATCACTAAAGGAGTCGTAGTGAAGCTGCCAACTGTGCCAGTGAGTGTGATTAGCTTTCCTTTCCCTCTTGTAGTTTTACCTCGTGTGTTTTAATACTTGTTATGTGCATGTATACATGGGATTTTGCATTTCTTGGAGAATTTATTTCTTTGCCGTTATACAGAGCTCCTCTTGATCTTTGATAATTTTCCTTGGGCAAACTTTCTCTTTGAAAGAAGATATGGTAGTTCCTCCAGTTTAGTATGGTGTTCGTGTGTTCCACCATTCTCTGTCCGTTTATTACTGACACATCTCTGTCTTTATACTTTTGCTTTATTTTTTCATCTCTTGTATTGATACATGTTGTGACACATAATAAATGCATTTGTCCTGCACCTTGGCCCTCACTATGTCCCCTTTCCTCCCCTCCCTCATGACTGCACCATCCTCCAGTTTCCTTCTCATCCCCACGAGGTTTATTTCCCTGTTTTCCATCTGTCTTTTATTTTGCTCCTCAAGTATTTATGCTTCGGCTTTCTCATATAAGAGAAACCCCAGGATATTTAAACTTCTGTGTCTTTATACCTAAATTAAATTTAGACCAAATGTAGTTGGATGTTATATTCTATACCCTTTGAAAGTATCTGTCTCTGTGTATTAAGACTATTTCATCTGAGTAATTATTGATGCAGCTGAATTGCTAGTGACCATGCTTGTATGGCTACCTCTTCATTGCCACTGCGTTTATCTCTGATAATTTTCTTTCTTTTTTTCTTTTTGTGGTACTTTTTAAGGCTGAGTGAAGCACTCTCCCATTGAACTACACTCCATTTATCCATCCTTTGATTTTGGTTAAGCATTTTCTGTAGCTTCATCCTGTATGTTTTTAGCTGATTATATGCATTGCTTGTTGTTTTCTGGTGACTGCCTTAGAGTTTTAAATATACATGTTAACCAGTGTACATCTGTATCTAGAGAGAAAAACTGGCGTCCTATCTACACCGCGTTTGGAAGCCGGCCCTGTCTTCCCGCTGTGTTTCTCTTTGTCCTCTGTCAATCTTTGTTAGAGACGTGGCAGGAGGTATGGGAGGGAGGGCCTCACAGTGGTGCCGCCTGCAGGGTCAGGTTGGCGCTTGGATGACTTGGACGTGGCCTGTTAAGGTTGCTTTAGCTGCACTGCAGGGTCTTCTTGTTTCCGTGTGGTCCTTGTGCTTTGCAAGAATCTCCCTCCGATGACGTCTTCATTCTGCCCCTTTCTCAGCTACTGTCCAGGTGCAGTCGCGAGGCCCTGCCAGTGTGACACACAGCATCCTGTGATCTCGAGATTAACTCTCAGTTTTGAGGGCACCTTCCCAAGCATTCCTCAGTTTCTTTTCCCCTCTTGCATGTGGCTGGGCAGGGGAAATGCTCTTTGCCCTGTTGGGATAAGTCTCCGGAGAGCAGGTTATTGCCACAGTTAAGGCTCTAAATGCATTTCGCAAAGACTGCTCTTCCCTTTGTTTTTCCAGAGCCAAGAGATGTTCTTCCTGGCTCTTCACCATGTGGTTTCCGCAGTACACAGCACAAGGTGTGGTGACTGTCACCGGGAGCTCTCAGGAGATGATCACTCCAGACTCAGCAGAGTCACCCCCACAGCTCAGCGCTTGCAGTGCCCCCTTCCTCTGCTCCGGAGTACCGAGCTCCAGGTCAGCTCAGCACAGCTGCCTCTCTGGAGCCATCCAGCTCTCCAAGCTCAGGCAGGGATATTTCCTGCCACTTTGGTTCTCTAATTAGACAAAGAAGAGTTGTCGATTTTCAGCTTCTCCAGCTTTCTATTCTTGTGGAAAGTCATGGAAGTCTGCAGCCATGGGCTTGTCAGTATCAGATAATTCAAGCATCTTGTGCCAGGTGGCATGACTGCCACTCTGAAATTTAGAGAGAAGTGAATCCAGAGATCCATAAATTAAATACGTCAGGATCTAGAGATCTTTGACTTTCTTGATTATGCATTTTATTCTATCGAGTATGGGTAAAGGCATAAATAAATATTAAACTTCCATTTTTCAGTATATTATTTTAATGCTTTGTTTCTGGCAATTTTTACTGCTTACATTTTTGGCATCCACTGCTAGATTTACACATCTATTATCCTTATACCTTCCTGCTGTGTTGACCTGAGACTCTCTGGTAACTACACTTTCACATTCCTAGCCCATTTTCTGCAGAAACATGACCCACAAAGGCTGATATTGTTACCGAGTTTGGGGGTGCTGGAGTCTCCTTCTGGAGGTGGTTTCGGGGTTCTTTCTGTCCTGAGCAAAGAATCTCCCCAGACAACAGTAGTGCAGTTTTATTAAAGGTAGGAAAAGAAACAGGCTCTGCAGATCAAGTTTGGCTCAAATAAAAGTAGGAAAAGAAGTACCTACAGCGTGGGGTGGGCCACCATTGAAAAGGCAATGCAGAGGCATAGCTTGGTGTGGGCTGTCCTTGCATCAGGTCTAGGCCATCCTATCGAAAAAACTGCTTCAGTTCTTATGAGAAGTCCACTGTCTGAGCCTTTGGACTGTTCTGCATGTGTTTGGGATTTTGTAATTAACAGGTCACATCTACCTTCCCAGCCAGGTTTACCACTCCCTAATCTCCTTTCTTAACTCACTAAGACTCATATCACTTGGCCGTAGATTTACCAAGTGCAGCAAATACATTCATAGGATACCATGTTAAAAAGTGTACATTCCTATATACTTGAAAAGCTACATATCTGTCACTGAGTATCTGAAATGAAGATTTATCTGGTGTGTTTGTCACTTTCCCATCACTGGGACAAAATACTCACTACAACCAATTTAAAGGAGCAGAGGTTTTGTTTTGGTTCACAGTTTTCAGAATATTCAGCCCATGGTTTGTTAGTGCTTAGGAAGAAACGGTGTGGTAGAGAAGCATGGCAGAGGAAAACACTACAAAGAAGAGAGAGAGAGGGAGAAGAAGAGGGAGAGAGAGAGAGAGGGAGAGAGAGAGAGGGAGAGAGTTAGAGACAAGAACATACCTACATCACTAGATCACAGTCTGGTGACCCACCTCCACTGAACCCCACTTCCTGTCCACCCATTTGGCTGCTAAACTCATCAATAGATGACTTCCCTGCTGAGCTAAGCACCTCCATGACCCAAACACCTTTCAAATACACAGAGTTTGGGAGATAATTTTGATCTAAATCATGACTCGTGGCATTCTATATTTTGTCTGTCCTCACTGCCTGGGAATATTTCAGAGATGCAGAGTCAAAGATCCTGCCTCATACCTATGAGGCCAGACTCTGTATTTTAAAGGGAACTTCAACTAATTTGTTCACATAGTAAAGTTCAGAAAGTCCTCTACTCTAGGCCCAGGCAAGCCCAGAAAGAATGTCACAGGAGAATGTCTCTGTTGTGTACTGTCAGACAGCAGTGATCTCTCAAAGAGAAACTAGGAACCTGGGTAATGTTCACTTCTGCAGCTCTCCAATTAAGCAATTTGCTGGGTTTCCTTTATGTCATGTTTAATCAAAACAATTTCAAAATTAATTGTAGCTTGTGGCATTATTAGGTGTTAGGAATTCATAAAAGGGAATAATTCAGAGATTTATTCATTGGAATAATGTTTGCTTGAATGAAGGTTATCTTCTCTCTTTACATAAAATAAAGTGGGGTGCTGAAATCTCCAGGGGTCTCGAAACACACTGTGGGTGCTGCTCTGTCAGGGCCGCAGCTCCCCTAACCTCAGACCTCACCGGTTCTCCTTTCCCTGAGGCCTCAGAGTTTATTATAATTGCTGTTCACTGATGGCATTGGCTTTTTCATTTCACCAGATCTGCACTAACAGTTTCTCTGTAAGCTAAATTGGCTCTATTTGGTGGAGTCATACATAAGCTTATCTTTAAAAGTCACAAAATGAATTTATACACACAAAGACACCGTCAACCTTTTATACATATGAGTTCTACATCTGTAGATTCAACCAACCACAGGGGAAAAAAATATTCCAGAGACAAAAGCTGTATCTGTAATGAATACTGTGTGGATCAACTCTTCCCCCTTACTCTTCCCTAAGTAATATAACCAATCCTGTCCGTGTGCTGTTTACACGGTGTTGGCTACCGTAAGTAATCGAGAGATTTCTTGTATTATTTAATCACAGGAAAGGTTCATGGGCTGCATATAAGTGCTGCACCATTTTCTAAGAGTGACTTGGGCGCCTGTGGGTTTCCTGTCTGCCAGGAAATGGTGCTGGGGTGACTGAGCTGGTTGTCTGCAGATACTGAAGTTGACAGTGACAAGCACGTATGTTGCATTAGTCACCTTTTCTTTCTGGAGCAAGATACCTGGTGTTTGTGGCTTAAAGGAGAAAGTTTATTTTGACTTAGAGCTTCTGAGCCTTCAGTCCATGATCTGCTGGCTTTGAGGCACAAACATGGGGTAAAGGGCTTGGTAGAGGAAAGGCCCTTACCTGCTGACCCTGGGAAACATAAAATAATAGCTTTTCCTTGTCATTTTTCTGGCCAGTTTTGAGACTTTTAAGTTATTGTGCCATTTATTTTTAGACCCTACTGTTTCTTCTGCTTGCAGGGAGCACTGCTGGCTCGCGCTGGCTCGGGCGGGCGGATGTTCTTGTCCACTCACTTCCTGACAGCGTGTGACCTCTCGGTTCACTAGTGCACATTTCTCACCAAATCAGCTACTTCTAAAAACCATTGATACGATGAGCTACTAATTGCTTTGTTGGCCCCTGAGTATCACTCTGGTAGCACCATCTCTCCGTGCTGTCATGGTCACTTCCTGAGATCCCAACAGCCACAGAGAGTTGTTCTGTGACTCCTAAAGACCAGTAGATGATCCAGGACCAAGCCAGGAGGTGCAGGTTGAGCTGGGCAGCGGCACAGAGGGTGACAGTGAGGACCTGCTCTCGGAAATACCTCACAGAAGGTGCGGAATCCCAATACTGCTTTTGAGACCTTCATGGGCTGTCACATGCTGACAACCTGCCCACACGGAAGCCGACAATCAGAACATCAAAGGCTGCATGAGGTCAACCAAAACCTCCCCTGGAAAGGAGAGGCCAAGGAGAGCAGAACCTGTGACAGGCGCTGCGCAGCAAACCACGCAGATCCCTGCTGAGTCAGCATCTGCCATTGTTGGCCCCTGAAGGCGTGGATCTGGTGAGCACGGTTGCTTTGCTGAAAGCCTCAAGGATGCTGCGAGCATTGGTCTGGTGCCCTCTGAGACCGGTCTAGGAATGGGAAAATGGTGTAAGCTTTGGCCATGCATTAGTCCTCACACCTGTCACTGTTGGATTCTGCTGTTGTCCCCACAGTCCCGTTCCCTATGTGGTAAGGGAGACAGATTTCACCTCAGCACTGCCTTAATTCTGACAGTGTTTTATTTGGAGTGGAAACACTGCTTTTAAGAATAAAACAGATCATGTAAATTCTCCAAGAATAAAGGGAATTGAAATTGTTTTGAGAGTTTAATGTATATTTAAAACAACATCCCCCTTGCAATGCTTGTAGAAAAGCTAGAATCTGGTTATAGAAAGTAAGATTTCATTTATTGGTTATTTTTAATTTTATTTCATTTGGTTCTTACCTAGCACAAGGGAGAATCTTTTTAATATAGTGCTTGCTGCTGCAGTTTGTTTTTTAAAATTACTACATACTGCAGCATTCAATGATTACACTCCTGTGTGGGACTAGTACACGGACACAGCACATCTTAACCCAGCGTCTTTCCCTCCCTCACTCTGCCCTCTCTCCATCTCTTCATTTCCTTTCAATTCGAGAACTAACTATTCCCTATTTCCTATTGCCTGTCTCTCTTATTTACTCTTTATGTTTTGGGTTTCTCATGCGAGAAAAGCCATGAGGTATTTAGGCTTGTGGGTTGAATTTTATTCATTTAACACTGTGGTCTCAAGGTGCATCATTTTCCTACAAGTGACTCAAGTTTATCTTGCTTTATGGTAGAGCAGTGCTCCACTGTGTAAACACCACATTTTCTTTATTCAGCCATCTGTTGATGGATATATAGGCTGCATCTATTCATTAGCTATGATGACTCGTGCTGCTGTAAACATGCCTATGCACGCATGCCTATAACGCAGCGCCTTTAACTCTGTGGGGAAGAAAAAGAAGACTAGTGGGGCCAAATGGAATTTCTAGTTTTAGTGTTTTGAGAACTCTCCATTCTGATTTCCACAGTGGCTCTACCAGTTTACATGTCCATCCAGTTTAGAAGGCTGTCTTTCCTGCCTCCCCAGGATTTGTTAGTATTTGATTTGCTGTTATTTGATACCACCCTTCTTTCTGGAGTGAGGTAGAATCTCAGTGTTGTTTTAATTTGCATTTCTTTAATGACCAGAGACGTGGAACATTTTTTCAAATGTTTGTTGCCCGCCTGTGCTTCTTCTGAGAAGTGTCTACTGGTTTCACTTACACATTTTTTATCTGGGTTTTATTTTGGGAGGTCTAATATTTTGAGTTCTTTATATATTCCTGCTATTATCCCTTTGTATGAGGAATCGCTTGTGGTGTTTTTCCTGCTCTGCAGGCTGTATTTTCACTCTGCTGGTTATTTCTTTTGCTGTGCACCATCTCTTATTCCCACCAGCAGTGGACAAGCTTTCCTGTTGCTTCATGTTCTCATCAGCATCTGCTGTTGTCGTTCTGGACAGTTTAGACCGCAGCTGCTCCAGGAGTGTGTGGCACTGTCTCGTCACTGAGTTAACTGAAACACAGTGATAATCTCTGTCCTTGGGCATCTTCTCATATGTTAATGTCATGTGTGTATCTCCTTTGATGAGGTGTCTGTTCAGATATTTTTGTATGGTGATTTTCTACCTTTTGAGTTTTACAAATCTTTTGTATTTTTTAAAAATAAAAGTCTGTTGTTACATACAGATTTGAAAATATACTCTGCTATTCTATGGCTTGCTTTTTCAATCTCTTGATATTTTATTTCAGAGAGCAGAAAATGTTAATTAAGTCTATGTTGTCAATTTTTATGGATCATAAGTTTGGGTTTTATTTCAATGGTCATTATACCCTATGTCATCTGTGTTTATTGTTTGTTTGTTCTAAAATTTTATAATTTTGAATATTATAATTTGAATGGGGTCAACTTAGAGTGAAATTTTGTGACGGTATAAAATCTATATCTACATCAAATATGTAGATATCAAATGTGTGTGTGTGTGTGTGTGTGTGTGTGGTTATTACAGAACATTTGTTACATAGACCATCTTTGTTCTATTATATTGCTCTTGCATCTTTATCAAAGATCTGTAGTTAGGTGTTATATTACTCAGTTGTTCATTCCATTTTATTCATCTCTTTGTCCCTTATTTGACCAATATTTGATTGGATTGGTTTTATAGTAAGTCTTAAAGTTTACTAGCATCAGTTTTTCAGTTTGTTATTCTGCACTGTTGATGCTCTATTCTTGTTCTTTTGCCTCTTCACATAAATTTCAGAGTCAGTTTGTCAGTATCCAGATACAGTGGTCTGGGGTTTTTAATCTTAATTCACTGGAACTATGGATCAAGCAGTGAAGAACTGACATCATGATCCTCAGCTTTCTTACCTATGGATATGGACTATGTCCCCTTTTGTTTAGTTTTCCCCTGGTAACTCTCTTCATATAGATTATGTACACATTTTGTTAGATCTAGAGCAAAGTTATTTTTATAGCACTGTAAATAATTTTCTGCTTTTAAATTTCAAATTGTGACAGTTTGTTGCTGGCATATAGAAAAACTACTAATTTTGCACATTAATTTTGCATCTGAAACTTTCCTATAATTATGTAATAGTTCTGTAAGTTTTGTGGTGACACTTCAGAATTTTCTGCTTTGAATATCACTGCACATACATATGCAGGTTAGGGTGTTTTTTCCCCTAAGATACATTCTCTAATTCCCTTTCTTTTCTTATTTAAACACTTTGACATTCCAGAATGATTTGTCACTGGAATGATGAGATAGACATTTTTGTCCTCTTGATCTCAGAGGGAAGGCATCTGAACATTTTATTAATTATCATGCTAGTTGTAGGATTGTTTGTGAATATTCTGCAGATTCCTATTTCTAGTCTTCTGAGTTTGTTTTTTAAACCAGGAATGGTTGCTGGATTTTGTCAAATGCTTTTGTGGATCTGTTGCTGTAACAAAATGATTTTCTAAAAACTATGCTTGTGATTACCACTATTATTTTTCAGTTTTGGAGCAGTCTTGCATAGGTGGGATAAATTTACTAGGTTATGGGTTGTAATAATTTTTGTGCACGCTCAGGTTTGATTTGCTAATATTTCATTAAAAATTTTTGCCCTGTGTTTATGGGATACTAATTGTAGCTTTTATTCTTGTGGTGTCTTGCTCTGGTTTGGGGACCAGGTTAATGTTGGATCAGGAGGAGTTTTCTGTTTCTATTTCATAAAAGCCATTGTAGAAAATTGGTATGATTTCCCCCCTGAAATGTTTGGCAGAATTCATTAATAAAATAATTCAAGTGTGGTGCTTTTTATTTCACATTAGTAATTATTGATTTCGTTTCTTTAATCTACATAAACCTAATCAGATTATCTATGTCTCCTTGTAGCAGTTATGGTAGATTGTGTTTTGAAAAACTGATCTATTTCCTCTAGTTATTATCTTCAGGGGTATAGTTGTTAAGATTTGGGGGATGATATTGAATGTCCATTGCTCCATGGTGGCTGCCTCCCTCTTGAATGAAAGGTAAGGCTAAAAGTCTTCAGGCTTCTGCTCTGGTCAGAGGCAAATCCTCTCCAGAGCCCACGTTCACTGTCCATCACCATGGCCAAGTTTACCTTAATGCCACAACGCTGCTCTGCTCCTTCTGTGCTCCCTGCGTCCTCTTTGCAGTCCCCTTTCTTGCCGGGTGTGGCTCCTGGAGAACGCCATCCACAAACTACTTCAGGGCCAACCGTAGGTCTGAGTCAGCTACTCAGCAATTCCAACCAGCAACAATAGTGTCGCAAGGAGAGTCCACGAGCTGGTATCCTTGACACAGCAGAGTGAGTAGCTCCAAACTCATCTCCAAACAGAAACACCAACAGTACCTGTAAAGATCAGAACCTGTCACCATGAAATGTCCCAGAATCTCAAAAATAGTCAGAGGTTTAGAGTTGCTAAAGGAACATGGAGTTAAGAACAAGGTGCCTGGAAAGGATGGGCAATCTTCTATTGAGCAGCAGCAGCCCTGGGGGGAGACAGTGCCTGGTCCCTGAAGAAAGCAAACCTTCTTCACCTGTTCTGGTGACTGTCTACTCCCAGGCTAGGGCGCTGACACAGACACCCCCTCTGGTTTCCCCTACTCAGGACTGAGGCTGGAGGGAGGCCTACGAACCAGGCATCTGCAGATGCCTGGAAGAATCCAGCCTTTAAGATGCATCCCAGACTCACCTAAGGCACAGGGGTGCTTAGCTGCTGGAGCCAGAAGCATGTTAGAGGTTATTGACCTAGGGGGTGGGAGATGAACATTATTGACCTGGAGGTGGGAGATGAGCATTATTGACCTGGGGGTGGGAGATGAGCATTATTGACCTGGGGGTGGGAG
>PVJX010002975.1:73261-117209 GCA_004027295.1 Dolichotis patagonum | reverse complement strand
CCTGGGCGTGAAGGGCGGGGCTATAGGCCCAAACACACCTGGCCCAGATGCCGATCTCCAGGCAGTTCCCAGTCCCAAAGAGTCGCGCCGAGATGCAGGTCCGTGCAGACTTTCAATCCAAACAGCTCAGGCCACTGTACGGTCCGGGAGTTTCGGGTCCCAAATGGACAGCCTGAGATGCTGCTTTCTGGGAGACTTCCTGGGCGTGAAGGGCGGGGCTATAGGCCCAAACACACCTGGCCCAGATGCCGATCTCCAGGCAGTTCCCTGCGGATGAAGGGCGTGCTTACCAGTCCAAAAGAGTCGCGCCGAGATGCAGGTCCGCACAGACTTTCAATCCAAACAGCTCAGGCCACTGTACGGTCCGGGAGTTTCGGGTCCCCATTCACTTGCTGTAGGAGGGCCATATTGTGAGATCCAATTGAACCACCTGAGAGAATTCTCACTCATATTAGTTTTCAAACATTATTCCAAGAAAATCCCTTATTGTATTTCATGCATTGGAGCCCGGAAGAGTACAAAGAGTCCACATGTTCTTGTTTAAGGTGACTCCCGAGTCCTGTTGAGGTGGCCTCAGTGGTTGTTCATCACCTCCTTTTCCTCTGACATGGCAAGTTACTTCAGAATTGTATATTACCCACCTGAGTTCCAAGATCAACCATTGCTCTAAGGGGCGTTGTTTCCTTTTAGTGGAAAGTACTTTAGGGATCGCAACTTGAATGCCAATGATATGGTCATTTCTATTGGTTTCTACATTGTTTTTAATTTTTTTCAGGTGATAATCATGTAACCAGAAGAGTGACATATAATCACAAGTGTATAAATATGTAAGTATAAAAAGTATCATTACAAATGCATGTGTTTATATCATGATGAATTTTTGACATATATAATTAAAAGTTAACATAAAGACTATAGGGTTTTAAAAAAACTAACCTAATATTTTCTATCTATTCTTTCTTCCTCTCAACAAGAAACAAGAATCCTGGTGTATAAACACAATGAGAATAATAGAAATAGAATGTCACATAACCATGTAATTATTTCACTCCACAATTCATAAATAACTTTTAGAACCTTGAAATATTACCAACATGCTAACTGCCAACATTACTGCAAAGATATGATTAATTAAATGAGTTTAAGAGCTTATTTATTTATTTTTTAGAGATCCTTTTGTCCTTAAGTTATATACAATAAGTGACATTGTTATGTTTAAATTTATTTGAAGCAGGATTATGCAGATTAAGCAACCCTAGTCTAAAAATCTGAAATTCAAAATACTCCAAAGTCCAAAATAAAACCAAAAGTCCTCAATAAAAAACAAGCAATCATGGTAGCCATGAGTAGTGCATAACACTGCAACTGTAAAATTCCATACCTATTTTCATGGACATAAGAAATTCTCAAACTGTACCACTGATTAGATGCATACTTCATTTTATTTTATTTTTCTTTTTAAGTATTGTTTTTAATTTTATTTCCTAGGTAGTACTATATTTAATCTTCACAAAAATATTTTTGAGATGAGATAAGTTTTGTAGACTCCAATTCAGAAGTAAAGAAAGAGAAGCTTAGAGAAACCTAATAAATCATACTGGTTAAATAGGTTGAATTTAAACCTGCATTTCTCTACAACTCCAATTTCAACAACATATTTACCATAATGACTTTGAGCAAATTTTGTGTGGGTTTAAGTGAACTATCTATTTTATTCAGTAAATTTGTTTCTCATTTTGAGTATAGTTATCATTGAATGCTTAAATAAAGGAAAAGTAAAGTTTTGGTCCAGGGACTCAATAGTTTTGCAAAATTATGCAACTTGTTCTGTATTTATTACTTTGATTTTGAGATTATAGTAGAAATGTTTTGTAAGACAATTTATCCATTTATCACCAGTTTTTTTTGTATCTAAAATGGCACCAACATCTGATCCTTATTTAGGAACTGTTTATTGAGTTTCTACTGTGCTAGAGAATATGTAGTTGTTGTGAAAGGACAATGAAGGAGATGCTTCTTACTCTTAAAGAAATCACACGGAAAGACAGAACTCCAAGCAAATCGAATATGGTAAATGTTATTCCCAGGGTATCATAGATGTAGGTAGACAAGGGACCTGGGACAGCATCACAGGGAAAAATGTATCTTCAAAAAGCGTTTTCTTGGTTTAGTGGTGGACAGTTAAAATAAAAATAAACCAGATTGGTTTGAGTGACATATGTTCAATATAAAAATAGTATAGGTTAATGATATGATATATTATCTAGGTTATCTTTCTATCTTTGTGATTTCCCCTTAAGCCTTTACAACTTTAGAATCAGACTTCAAAAACATAAAAATTTTTAATTATTAATGTTCTTAAAAACTTTGCTAACTTATTTGGAAAATTGAATTACTTTAACAATAAGTATGAGTGTCTTACTTTCTTTTCAGGAGGTATAGAATCAAGAATAAGATAACATTTATAAAACCCAAAGAAAATTAACATTTAGAAATTATTTAACTAAATTTCATCATTTCAGACTAGACTGATAAGACATCCTCTGTACAACTATGTGCTTCATGGAGTTATCATATGAGAAAGATGCATTTATTTCACTCTCTTTTGCTATTTTGTGATATATCTAAAATCATAATTAGTTTTTTTGCAAGTATGTGAGTGTCAAAACCCATGCATATAATTCATTAAACCTATGTCTAGGAAAGTTACATTAATTTATATGTTTGTGTATAGGTAAATCTTCAAAGAATATGGATTGTAAAATGAACTCTAATATGTGATTTAGGTGTTTAAATTAATGAACTACATGTATTTTAAAAAGACTGAAGTTTGTTATCTAAGAAAGTGAGAACAACAGAAAAATGAAAAGTAAATTTTAAACTTTGAATTTCATTATGTACTGTTTGATAAGTTCTTGACAGGAAGTATCTTTAAAGTAATTCTGAATTGTAAGAGACATTTGAGAGAGAAAAATACTATGGTATGCTAAAGACTTCTCTTTGCATGTCAAGAGTAAACTCTGTTTCAATCAGGGCACTAAGTTCCTTGTCTTAAACCACACAGAACTGAAAAAGTGAATTGACAAAAACAGTTTTTCCACTACACAGAGCATTACAGTAATTTAGAAGTAGGATGGAACCTGAAGAACCTTAGCAAAGATCAGTGTAGAGGTCTGCTACTGTCTTACAGTCTCATCTTCAAGGAGGCTTGTTAGGTAGATCTGGAATTCAACTCTAGGGAGGTAATATTGCAACTCGCCTGAATGCCAGCAGAGTGGAGGAGGCAGTGTGGAAAGGGTAAGAGATTGAGAGTCTGTTCAAATTGTTCTGCTACTGGGGGACATAGTGGGAGAGCAAAAGTTTCCAATGTGCCATAGAAGGATGAGAAAAAGGCTGAGAATAACCACTCTTCCTCCCAGGGAGTTCCCTTAACTATTCAGAGAAGATAGGGGATGGGAATAGAGGAGAAATCTACGAGAAAGATTAGACACTGGCCTTCGCCAGGGCTATAGCACAAAGAAAACAGGGAAGCACTTGGAGTAGTCAGGGTCATTAGCCCAGCAAGCTGAGGGCAACCACTGAGAACAGGAGATGGGTTTCCTGTTACTGCAGGGTCGCAGTGGAGGATGTCCCATTCCAAATGTGACGACATGTATCTTTCAGGCAACAGAAAAAGAGGAGGGCCATAGCTGATAATCCTGGATAATCCTTGTAAATTTGCATTCAGAAACATGCTTGTTGAATTGACACTGTTTTCTGCCATCAGAAACTTATCAGAAGTCAAGACCAACTCAATTGCAGCTGGAGAGAAATCATAAAATTTATGTTTTCCTGCAACCATAAATAGAATGATGTAAGCATCTTGGACAAAACTCCAAGGAAGATTTACTCCTAGAACTGCACCTTTTTCTGGTGACACTGGAGCACATGCTTTGACAGCATGGTGAGACTATGTGGCACAATACAGGGGATACCCAGTGGTGAGGCAGGAGGCACAAATACGGGAAGAGCTTTATCTTAGGTTTAAAGAATATGGCAGCAGTTTAGTAAGTCATTTTGATGGATTTTAACTAGTAATATATAGTAAGATTTGTTTAAAAGACATGATCAGTTAAGATGTAGCATGGAGAATGTATTGGGGAAATGTGAGACTAAAAATCGTGTTATGTTGTATAACCAGGAGAGACTGGCAGATGCAAAGCAGAGGATTTCAGAGTGTAAGTCAAGTAATAAGATTTAGAGGAGCTGAGTACTGTAGCATAAAACTATAATCTGAACTCTCAGGGGAACAAAGTAGGAAGATCACAAGTTCCAGCCCATCCTGAGCAGCTAAGTGACTCACCTTACCCTGTCTCAAAATTTAAAAATGTTTTAAAAGACCAGCAATGTAGCTCATTGCATAGACCCTGTATTCAATTTCCAGTGCTAAAAAGGAATAAAAGGAGAAGAAGGAGAAGAGAAAGAAGAAGAAGAGGAAGAGGAAGAAAGAAGAAGAAGAGGAAGGATGAGGAGGAGGGATAAGAGGAGGAGGAGGAGGAGGAGGAGGAGGAGGAGGAGGAGGAGGAGAAGAAGAAGAAGAAGAAGAAGAAGAAGAAGAAGAAGAAGGAAGAAGAAGAAGAAGAAGAAGAAGAAGAAGAAGAAGAAGAAGAAGAAGAAGAAGAAGAAGAAGAAGACATTGTTGTTGACAAGGGTGAGAAAAACATGTGAAGCCAAAGAATAGAATCATTCAAGAAGTAAAAGAGATAACAGGAAGACATTATTGGAAAATTTCCACTGGATTGGCACTAATACTTCCTGTAGTGTGAAGCAGCATAGAAAACAAGCAAAGACAAAGAGGAATGAGAAGTTAGGCTAGGTCATTGTAGTTACCGAATACACAGACTATGAATTCAAGACACTGTAGTTCGGAATCTTGCTAGCTACATGAAGTTGGACTCACAGACCATCATTTTTGCCACTTTCTGAAGCAGTTCTGGAAGTCCTCCTTCATAGGTGTCCTTAGTGATGCTGTCCTAGTTGTTTCTATGTCTTGAAGTGATTTGAAGTGTTTACCTTTCATAGTCTCTTTGACTTTGAGAAAGAACTAGAAGTTGGTGCCAGATCCAGTGAATAAGGTGGATAAAGAAACTCCAAAACGTTTTATGATCTTACCTTTCTGTTAACCATCACTCAGCAGCAGCATTCACTGTGCTTTTACCCATGCTTCATGAAGATATTCATGAAAAAGAACTTCCAGAACTGGTTCAGAAACTGCCAGGAAAAATGGGATAATTACAGTTGAATTGAGGGAGAATATTTTGAAAGAGAATAATGGCAATGTGCACAGTGATTTTCAATGTAATTTTTTGATGTAAACATCCACTGTATTCTAGATCAACACACCCCCAACACAAGTGAGTTCAGTTGATAGAGTTGTGAGGTTGTGAGGATTACCTGAGTTGGCCACAGTAGTGTATACGTGTTATTTCTATGAAGGGACATCTGTTTGTTGGAAGAATATTGTGCTTCTTGAAATGCCGGTGGGGAGGTGATAACAGAAAAGTTGTGGAAAGAAAGCAGAGAGCATTGCAGTATTATATTCCCCTGTCCCTCTGCTTGCACTTCCTGCGTCTCCACTGAATGTTCTCCTAAAGCTAGGTATTATCCAGGGTCCTGACTTAGCCCTTTAGTTCCATCACTTACTCCTCACAGGTGTTCATATTTTTGCCTGTGCTGCACTGTTACCATTTCTGAACAAATAATACCCTCTTTTGCTGGGTTGCCCATCTCCCTTCAAATTCAGACCCATGGATGCCCTTAAAAAGGAACACTACCTTTAAACCTGCTTTGCATTGCTGTAAATGACCCCACTTTATACTTTGGTATGCAAACATTTTACATCATACCTTCTCAGTGAAGATATTCAGCCAATCAATGAGCAACTTTGACACTCTTGATATCTCCCTCTCTTGTTTATCCCCCTTTCAGCTATCTCAGTTTAGGTTGGATTTGACTTCATGTCTCATCATGCCTTTATTAAATAACTTTATTGATTTTCTCATCTAACATCTTGCTCTTCTCCAATTTTTCCTAAACCATAATGTCAGTGATATTTTGCAAACTCAATTTTGCCAAGTTATTTGTGATTTAAAATTTACTCATCTTTAATAACTGCTCTATACAAACCTTAAACTCTTTACATGGTGCCTAAGTCTGTATAATGTGGATCCAGCTGACTCTTTATTCTTATGCTGTTCTCCGTTATCTAAAACTAAGAGCTCCAAGTATAATGCATAGGTTTTATTTCTAGCATGTTTTGTCCTTCTACATATTTCAACTATTTCGATTACCTGATGCATTCTCCTAACCACACCCTTTCCACACTCACAATTGCCACATTCTCTCACCCCTAATTTCACATGATGTTTCCTATGAATTGTGTACTTTCTCACATTAATGGTTATCAATTTTAATCACATTTTTCATTTTGTCTGTATTATTAATGTAATTATAAGATCCCAGAGCTAGAGTGATATTGGTGTTATACATCATTTTTTCTCAGTCCCTGAGAAAATACATTTTGAGGCATACCAGATCTATTTGCCTGTTCACTCATCCATCCATCCATCCATCCATCCATCCCTCACTCCCTCCCTCCCTCCATCCATCCCTCCCTCCATCCATCCATCCATGCACCCATGCATCCATTCATCCATATACCGATTCATCTATTCTGAATGATAAATTATCTCATGCTTTTGTTGATGGTACCACCAGTTATCCTGAAACAAAATCAGAAACTATGGTCTTTTTTTCCTGTCTCACTTTACAATGAGTTCTTTATAATAGCTTATTAGCTCTATCTTCCAAATATTTCCCTTCAACCCTAATATTATCATTCCAGTTTACATCTTCAACCTTTACTAAAAAAACTGTACTGATCATTTAACAATTTTTTTTCTTTCTAGCTTTGTTCCTTCACATTACAAAAAAGTCTGAGATGACATCATTAAATCCTATTTTAAACTTTCCTGTTTCTATAGTTATTCATTACATTGCATAAATCGCCGGCATAAATTATATCCAGGAAGGCAGTCTCCCATTATTACTTCTTCCCTCGCCTTACATTTCATATTCTTTTGAGACTCTACTCCAGTCTCACCAAACCAGTATTTGAAATAATTTCTGTAAAAGGCCACATACTTTTTAGGTTTCATGGTTACAAAACCTTTATTACAATTGTTTGACTTTGCCATTGTTACATAAAAGCAGACATATCCAGTACAAAAAAGAATGGACATGGGTTTGTTTCCATGAAATTTTTGTTATGAATATTGACACTAATTTTACATAAGTGTCATGCGCTGTTGAATGTTAACTTTCATTTTTCCATTTAAAATAGAGTAGCCTTTGCTCACAGGCTCTGTTAAATCAGGAAGCAGGAAAGATTTGACTGATGGATATAGTTTGCTGACCTTTGCACTAAACCATTACGAAAGCATCGCATGAAGTTTCAGGTACGTGCTCTGCCCGACGTGGACTTGTTTAGACTGAAGATCTTCTACCTTACTGGATCTTAAAGAAAAGCTAAATTTTCAACATTATATCTTGAAATGTTGCCTAATATTTTTACTCAAGGTGATGAGTTGTTGATACTATCTTCTTTTATTTTCTTTAATTGTCTTATAGATCCTTCTACTATAATACTTTTCATGCTACATCACAGCTATTTATTTGTCTCCATCACTCATTTGGAGTATAAGTTATTTCTTATCTTACTTGTGGTTTTCCATCTCCTTAATTACCACATAAAACTACTGAAAATTAAAATTGAAATGATAAGTCCTAATTTGTAGGTAACCATCTGAAGAACAGAAAAAATTCAACATGGAGCATCAGTGCTGGAAAATTCATGAGTTTCTGAGTTGCCAACTAAAATCCAATGGTATGCTCTGGAGTTGGACACCATCATGAGCTTGAACCACTCTAGAAACATTAAAATAACTGTACTCTGGAACCTATTAAGGGAAAGTATAAAGAGAAAGCATAAAGAGTATAAGGGTTTTATCTGAGTCTACAAAATGGCCTTGAACTTAATAATAGTAAGACTGTCTCCAGAGTTACATCTTGATGCAAGGCAAGATCCATTACTCACCATCACGATGCAGAAAGCCTTGAGAAGGTGGACCATAATATGGAATTAAGCATGCAAAGTTGGATAATCACTTGGGCTGATATTTTCCTTTTATGAAAAGCAGATCCTTTGAAATTAGACTATGAATCAATTTGACTATTAGTGAGAAAATTGATAAGCAACATACTAAGAATCTGGCAGTGAATTGAAAAATTCTCATATATATTTGAAGTCATACTTGTTCATAATGGAAATAACAAGTCAAAATTTTAATAGCTTACTGAAATACCAGAATAAAATAGAACTACTCGGTAGAATTTCAATCAGATTTGTTTTAATTATTATTTAGTTACTTATTATTTAGTTAATTATCATTTAGTTTTGTTGATTATTTAGTTTTGTTTTATTTAACTATTATTTCTAGCTCTAGAAGAATTTAATGGTTTTTATCAATTATACTAACCAGGAAGATGATAGACTAGGCCAAAGTTATTATAAATATAGATAATTAATAGAAAAGATGCACTGTAACTAAAATCTTACAGCTCTTGTGTATATCATTGAAAAATCTTAAAGATGTCATTAGTTAATTAAGTTTTGAGGTTATACTGCAATATGTCCCATTTAAATTATTTTGTTCAATTAACATAACAAAACTACAAAATTGGGCAAGTTCTCAAATTTATTATGTTTCATTTTTGAGTATAAAAGAGATGCTTTGGTAAGCATAGAGAACAATCAAAATGAGAGACAAAATGAGTTTTATTGATTGATATCTAAAATAAAATTCACTAGAATGTATATTAAAGTGTGCATTCCTTTAAAATAAAGTGAAAAGGCTTTTCAGAAGTTAAAATAAAACAAAATTTCTCTTTGATCTTGCAAAATTAAATAATTTGTGATTTGTTATGACTGCTTTTCTTGCATTTCATGTTATTAAAAATTCAGACACATTTTAAAATTTACATAAGTATCAAGAATAGGAAAGTAAATACAACTGCTTTGGTCTACATTTAAATTTTTATAGTGTCAAATAAGAATTATAATATCTCCAAATAATTTGAGTTTATTTTAAATGTCAGGAGAGACAAATGTCCAGAATCTTTTTGTGTCACTTTGCAATGGCCCTGTTCCTCAAGAGATAATTTGTGGTATAATGATTGTAGTTATATTAGAATTTTATAGCCTGTTGGGCAAGTTTTAAAAGCTTGTTTATAAAAATATGTATTCAGGTAAATACTGATTAAGCAGAGGTTTCATGACCAAATGAATGCCTAGGTAAAACATCTGAGATAAATTTTCATGTTAATTACATGTATCAGCATGATCATTACACTTTCTCATTATAATTTTTCCTTTTTCCAAAATTTTTATGCATGAATGTTTTCAAAAATAAAATAGATTCTATCTGGGGGTGGGGTTAAGGCGGAGTGTTTCATATTGCAGATATGAGACTGTTCTTGCTTCACACAGAGAACTAAAAAATATATTCCTTTTTCTAATTTCTGAGCTCATGGTGGGCAGAATGTAGGTCTTTTTAACTACCTTCTCCTCTCTATAAAATGTTTTACATAGTTGAGTGGTGTCTCATCTTCAACTGTTAGTCAGCAACAGTGTGAAAGTATGATTTCATCTTCCAAACTTTGGACATAAAGCAAAACTTGAACCTGTGGAAATGTGCTTAAAAATGTCTCATATTGCTACTGAAAAACAGATGAGATGCAGCATCTTTCAGTGGGTGCAACACATATAAATTTCCCTGAAATTCATTCTGAAATTGACTACAGAATAGATGAAGTATTTTGCTTGCACTTAGGGACCAAATTGAATCCCGCTGACATATCCCACTTTTTTATATACTATCGTGTCATTTAATTTTTTAATGCATAGAGGTAGATTTATGTACATTAGACTAGTGTGTTCTTATACGGTATATGACAGCTATATGATGAATATTTGTTGAATAATTGGTCAAGCAATTAAAATATTACTTTTAAAAGGCTATAATGGATACATATCACTTGATAACTTTGTCAGCCTTAGCTTTAGTACAAAGCTTTATTTGCACATGTTGGTGCATGCTCTACACAGAAAGGACTGTAGGGCTTGTTGGATAACAGGTGTTACTCTGCACCTCTTGAAAAGCAGAACTGCATCCTCTTGAGACTGCTAATAATAGCTACAGGCAGGACTTAATTCTGCCTGCATATTTATCATTGAGGGGAACTAAATTTACATGATGATTTTTTGATTACAGTCCAGAGATCATCTCTGCCTGGTGGGGAGAAGAGAACAATGTCTATGAAGTTTTTGAAAAACTGTCCATATTAATAATAAAATACCAGATCTGCAATTGTTGAATTAGTGGCACCTGAAAATCTGAACTTTGATATAATATAGTCAGCATAGGGTCATTCCTCAAGATGGGTTTGTCAAAGAAGTCTGAAAAATAACATGACACCTCTTAAGGTTTTATGCATATTTTATGAATATTTTGCACTCCAAAACTAATATGTTGCCATCAATCAACCAACACGGTGATATTAGGAGGTAGAATGTTTGGGAGGTATTTCAGTTTTTAGGGCAGAACCTTAGTGAATGAGATTAGTGCCCACATAAAAGTAAACTACACGAGCTCTTTTGTGCTGTTTCTATCACAGAAGTACTGAAGGAGGACAATCTGCGACACACAATGGCCCCTTGACCATTCTGGCAATGTGATCTTGGACTTTCGGGCTCTAGAACTGAAACAAACAAAATTCTGTTGTCTAAGTTATCTAGGATATCATATTCTGTCATAACACTTCTAACTAAGAAATAAGTAATGGTTAGCAATGATTATTTCTAGTTGTCATGATCCTGTAATGGCTTTTAAACCCAGTGAGTTTAAGGAAGTTAACCACTCTAGTAGGAAAGATGATTCATTATTTTATGAGAAAAATTATCACAAACAGGATTGAAGCCATCTATATCTAGAAAACTTACTGATTAGGGAAGGCAATGAGATTTTTATTTTCCCTGCCAGAAAAGCAGGAAAACTGAGCAAAATTTGTAATGGAGGCAATACTGGTTTTAATTCTAATTTAAATAGGAATGTTTTGCCATGAAAACTTTTTCTCACTTACAATGATGGTATAAAGGTCATGGATACATATTCTATTTTTCAGAGGAGCAATAAGTCACCATTATAAATAGGAAACTATCATTTTGCTTTTGATAATTCTTTGGCCATAAGACATGATTTATTGTCTTATGAGTACTATTGCTTTTTTTGAACTCCTCTATAAACCAAATGGAATTTTTAAATAGTACATATTGTTTTGGAAATTGTGATTACCTTTAAGAAAGGAAGATAGTAACAATCTATAAATTATCTCCACCTACAGATATATTGACTCATCAATACAGAGAAAAAAACTACTCAAAGCAATTCAGTATAATAATAATTTGTAACAAAAAGTCATTATTTTGAGTGATTTAAATGAACAAATTCAGATAGTGAAATAAAAATCTGTTTTTTCAGCTACAAACACATTTATTTTATAGTGTGTCATTCACGTCAATAGATAGGCATGGTTCAAAACATCTCAGTGTAAAAACTTCAGTTGAAACAGAACATATTTGCATTATCCTTTAGATTTCTCGCCTCCACTTCTTGCTAGAAATACACTTACAGCTCTTCTGCCCTTTTCTTTCTTCTTCAAACTTTAATTTTGTTGGTACAATTTAGATAAACATAATAATCACATTCGTCATAGAGAATTTCTCCTGTACGTGCTATATCTTGATTCTTTTTCTCATTCCCCTCTTCTCCCTTTAACACTTCTTCCCCTCATTTACAAAACTTTGTTTCTGTTTCATGTTGTTCTTCTTTGAAACATCTTGCAGCTATTGGATAGATTTTTCATGATCACTTGCTATTTTTTAGATGATTTTTTAAAATTTTATTTAAAGAGAAAACAAAACAAAACAAAACAGAAAAAAGGGTAGCAACAATACAAAATTCCAAGGAAAAAAAGAAAAGAACAAAAAACACTAAGAAATCACTACTTGATAACTTACATACTGTCATCTTGGAAATAGTTGTTCGATTTACAAAATTAAAACATACAAAGTACACATTCAAGCAATGAGACTGTTAACAGTTCTGCTCCACAATCTAACAAAAACAGTAATATGGTCATCCATCTTACACACTTAAAAATACATGCAATTATATCCTTTAGAGCACTTCCTTTTCCTCTCTTTTTTACAGTAATAATTACACATTTTGGGTTTTATTACTTTTTACACTAGAGACACAATGCGATATTTATAAATATGATTCTTATTTATTTCACTAATGAGGATAGTCTCAAGTTGTCTCCATTTCCCTATGAAGGCCTCAAGATCATCCTTCTTCATAGCTCCATTGTATAAAAAAGCACATCTTTTTCATCCATTCTGCAGTTGATGGGTATCTTGGTTGTTTCCAAGATTTAGCTATTACAAATTGTGCTGCTATGAACATGGGTGCACATATATCACTGTGATATGACCTTTTCAGTTTTTCTGGGAAACTACCCAGGAGGGGAATAGCTGGATTGAATAGAGCTTCCACTCCTAGTCTTCTGAGAATTCTCCATACTGTTTTCCATAGTGGTTGCCCCAGTCTACACTCTCACCAACAGTGGAGCAGTGTTCCTTTTTCCCCACAGCCTCGCCAACATTTGTTATCAGTTGATTTCTTGATGGCAGCTATTCTTTCAGGGGTAAGATGAAATCTCAATGTTGTTTTAATTTTCATTTCTCGAATGACCAGTGATGGTGAACATTTCTTCATGTATTTATTTGCCATTTGTATATCTTTATCTGAGAACTGAGTGTTCATCTCAGATGCCCATTTTTGGAGAGGGTCTTTGAATTTGGGGGCTTGATGTTTTTCAACTCTTTATATGTTCTTAATATAAGTCTTTTGTCTGAGGGGTTTATGGCTAAAATTTTTTCCCATTCTGTGGGTTTTCTTTTCACTCTGATGGTGATTTTTTTTGAAGTACAGAAACTTTTCAATAATATGAGATCCCAGTTGTTGATTCTCTGAAGCGTTTCCCTTGCAGCTGGCATATCGTTCATGGATTCTCTGCCTACCCCTATGTCTCCAGGATTTGTACCTACCTATCTTCCAGTAGATTTAGTGTTTCTGTTTTAATGTTTAGGTCTTTGATCCACTTATACTTTAGTTTTGTGCATGGTGATAGGCATGGATCTAGTTTCAGTCTTCTGCATGTGGAGAGCCAATTTTTCCAACACCATTTATTAAGGAGGCTATCCTTCCTCCAGTGAACATGATTAGCCCCTTTATCAAATATCAGGTGGCTCAGTGTCTTTGTACTTATTCTTGCATCTTCTAATTTGTTCCATTGGTCCTCAGGTCTAGTTCTTTGCCAGTACCATGCTGATTTTATCACTGTGGCTTTGTAGTACAGTTTCAAGTTGGGAATTGAGATGCCTCCTGCCTTGTCTTTATTGCCCAGAATTGCCTTTGCTATTCTAGGTTTTTTTCTGTTTCCAAATGAATTTTAGCACTGTTTTCTCTAGATCTGTGAGGTATGTCAATGATATTTTGATTGAGATTGCATTAAATTTGTATAACAATTTTGGGAGTATGGCAATTTTCACAATGTTGGTACTTTCTAGACAAGAGCAAGGAATATCCTTCCATTTTCTAATATCCTCTTCAATCTCCTTTTTAGCGTAGTATAATTTTCAGCATATAGGTCTTTTACATTCTTAGTTAAGTTGATTCCTAAGTATTTCATTTTTTTAGATGTTATTGTGAAGGGCGATATTTCCTTAATTTCTCTCTTAGTTTCTTGTTTGTGTACAGGAATGCTATTGATTTTTGTGCATTGACTTTTTGGCCAGCTACACTGCTGAATTTGTTTATTACCTCTAGCAGTCTTTTAATGAAGGTTTTTGGGTCTTCTATATAGAGTATCGTGACATCTGCAAATAGTGATGATTAAACTTCTTCCTTTCCTATCTTTATTCCTTTTATTTCTTTCTCTTGTCTGATTGCCCTGGCTAGTGTTTCCAGAACTATATTGAGTAGGAGTGGTGATAGTGGACATCTTGTCTTGTTCCTGATTTCAAAGTGAAAGCTTTCAGTTTTTGTCCATTTAGTATAATATTGGCTGTTGGTTTGTCATAGATGGCCTTTATAAGGTTGAGATAGACACTGTGTATTCCAAGTTTCTGAAGGGTTTTTATCATGAACATGTGTTGGACTTTATCAAAAGCTTTTTCTGCATCTATTGAGATGATCATGTGGTTTTTGTTTTTGGCTCTGTTGATGTAGTGTATCACATTTATTGATTTGCGTATGTTAAATCAGCCCTACATTTCTGGAATAAACCCCACTTGGTCATGATGTATAATCTTCTTGATTTGTTGCATTCTACTTGCCAGTATTTCATTGAGAATCTTTGCATCAGTGTTCATTAGTGAGATTGGCCCATAGTTCTCCTTTTTGGTTGGGTCTTTCTCTGGTTTTCGTATGAGAGTAATACTTGCCTCCAGGAATGATATAGGGAGGATTGCTTTCTTTTCAATTTCATTGAAGAGTTTAAGGAGTATTGACATCAAGTCTTCTCTAAATTGCTTATAGAATTCAGCTGTGAATCCATCAGGACCTGGGCTTTTCTTTGTTGGTAAGTTTTTTATTACGTTTTCAATTCCAATAGCTGAAATTGCTACATCTTCTTGGTTGAGCTTTGGTAGTTCACATGTTTCTAGAAATATGTCCATTTCTTCTGTGTTTTCCTCTCTATGTGAGTAGAGATTTGAATTTCCATGGGATCTGTAGTAATTTGCCCCTTTTCAGTCCTTATTGCATGAATTTGGATTTTTCCTTTCTTTTTCTTTATAAGGTTAGCTAGAGGTTTGCCAATTTTGTTTATTCTCTCAAAAAAACAGCTTTTTAATGCATTAATTCTTTGTATTTTTTTTTAGTTTCAATTGCATTGATTTCTGCTCTAATCTTTACTATTTCCTCTCTTCTATGAGCTTTAGATATAACTTGCTTTTCTTTTTCTAGAAGCTTGAGATGCAGCATTAGATTGTTTATGTTTATGACAATTTATTGCTATATATTTCCCTCTTAAGACTGCTTGCACTGCATCTCACAGATTACAATAGTTTGTTTCCACATTTTTTTTAATTGTAGGTATTGCTTTATTTCTTCTTTAATTTCATCTGTAGCCCACTGGTTGTTCAAAAGGTTGTTGTTTAATTTCCATGTATTTATGCCAGTTTTGAAGTTTCTTTCACCATTAATTTCCAGTTTCAGTGCGCTATGGTCACATAGTATGCATGGGATGATTTCAATACTTTTGCATTTACTTAAGAATGTTTCATAGGATAATATATGGTCTATTTTGGAGAATGACACTTGGGTAGCTGAGAAGAATGTGTGTTCTGATGTGGTTGGGTGGAACACTCTGTAAACATCTACTAAGTCCAATTGCTCACAGATATGATTCAGTTCTATTATTTCTTTGCTGATTTTTTGTCTAGTTGCTCTATCTTTTTGTGACAATGGGCTGTTAAGGTCCCCTGTGATAATTGGGTTCTTGTGTATTTGGTTTTTCATGTCCTTTAGTATCTGTCTTATATAGTTGGGTGCTCCTGTGTTTGGTGCATATATATTTATAATTGATAGTTCTTCATGTTGAATTTTTCCTCTTATGAGTATGTAGTTAGCTTTGGGTTTAACTTTCTCTTCTTTTTCTAGTAGTTTGAGATGCAGCATTAGATTGTCTATTTTTGCTCATTCTGTTTTCTTGATATGACAATTTATTGCTCTATATTTCCCTCTTAAGACCGCTTTCATTGCATCCCATGGATTATAATAGGTTGTTTCCACATTTCATTAAATTGTAGATATTGCTTTATTTCTTCCTTAATTTCATCTGTAGCCCACTGGTTGTTTAAAATGTTGTTGTTTAATTTCCATGTATGCATGTAGGTTTTGCAATTTCTTTTGTCATTAATTTTCCAATTTTAGTGCACTATGATCAGATAGTATGCATGGGATAATTTCAATACCTTTGCATTTACTTAAGAATGTTTTATTGGATAATACATGGTCTATTTCAGAGAATGTGCCATGTGCAGCTGAGAAGAATGTGTATTCTGATGTGGTTGGGTGGAACACTCTGTATACATCTACTGTCCAATTGTTCACAGGTGTGATTCATTTCTATTACTTCTTTGCTGCCTTTTTGTCTAGTTGATTTATCTGTTTGTGACAATGGGCTGTTAAGGTCCCCTGTAATAATTGTGTTCTTGTGTATTTGGTTTTTCATGTCCTTTAGTGTCTGTCTTATATAGTTGGGTGCTCCTGTGTCTGGTGCATATATATTTGTAATTGTTAGTTCTTCCTCTTGAATTTTTCCACTTATGAGTATGTATGACCTTTTTTAAATCTCTTTTAACCATTTTAGGTTTGAAGTTCATATTGTCTGCAAATAGAATAGTTACCCCTGCTTTTTTCTGGGTCCCTGTTGCATGGAATACTGTTTTCCATCCTTTGGCTTTTAATCTATGAGTTTCCTTTTGGGTCAGATGTATTTCTTGTATACAGCATATTGTGGGATCATGTTTCTTGATCCATTCTGTCAACCTATTTCTTTTGATACGTGAATTGAGGCCATTTACATTTATGGATATCACTGATATGTTACTGGCTCGACTTTGCCATGTTATGTTCCAGTTGTTCGCTTTCTGCTTTTGCCCCTTGTTTAATTGCTTGTCCTACCTTGTGGTTTCTTTCTGTCATTGTTCTGGGGATTGTAGTCATTTTTATCTCTGTCTAGTATGTCTTTCAATACTCTTTCTATGGTTGGTTTGGTGAATTTGAATTTCTTCAGTTGTTCTTTGTCATGAAACTATCTTGTTTCTCCATTAAATTTGAATGAAAGTTTTGCTGGGTACATCGGTCTAGGTTTAAGGTTATTTTCTTTCAGGGCTTGAAACATCTCATTCCAATCATGTCTTGACTTGAGGGTATGTGCTGAAGAGTCTGCTGTGATTCCAATGGGCCTAATGGGCTTTCCTTGATAGGTGACTTGTGTCTTTTCTCTAACAGATTTTAGTATTCTGTTTTTATGTTGTATGTCTGAGATCTTAATTATTATGTGTCTGGGTGTAGATTTATGTTGGTTGTGACTGTTTGGCATTCTATATGCCTCACTTATCTGCATATCAGATTTTTCCCCAGGTTTGGGAAATTTTCTCCTATTATTTCTGTGAATATTTTAGATACGTCATTTGTATTGACTCCAGCGTCTTCACTAATGCCTATTAATCTTATATTGTTGCTCTTGGCATCATCTTGAAGCTTCTGGATTGTTATTTCATGCTGCTTTGTTATTTTTAAAAGTTCTATCCTTTCATGATCACAAATTGCTATCCTGTCCTCAAGGTCCAAAACCCTATCCTCAGCTTCATTTAATGATTTTGCATGCTTTGAAGCAAATTTTTTGTTTCTTGGATGTCTCTCAGTTTGCTTCATGAATTCTGCTTGTTTTCTATATTGCTCATTCAAGATTTCAATCAGTTTCCCATGTTCCTGTACTTTTTTCTCTATTTCTTCTTTACCTGTGCTCAGTAACTCTTTTACTAAGGTTGTTTCTTCTATCTTTACATGGGAGAGTACCTCTAATTTGATTTCCTCTATGGCTTCATGGAGTTGTTTTTTTATTTCATTCATTATCTTTTCAGAGATTTCTGGTGTGTTACCTTTGTAGCCCTCTATTTCAATGTCTGCTATACTTGCATGTGGTGGACTGGATGCCTGAGATTGCATTTTGCTTTTTCCTTTTGCCATTTTCCTCTTTCAGGTTAGTGTTTGGTCCTTCAGACCCATTAATGTGAACTGTTGGTAGTGTGCATCTTGGTGTCCTATTGTAAGGTTGATATTTGTCCAGTTGCTGGGTCCCACAATGAATAGGTGGGCCAGTCACCTGACTTCCTGCTGCAAGGCATATTGGATGAGTCTTGTATTCTTTTTGGGCTGACAAGCCTAGTAGTATTGATGTAGGTCAACTTCTAGTTCCTGCTAATACTTCATCTTCAGGTTATTCCAGGTCATCAAATCTTCCTGTCTATAGTGTTTGTGTTGGCTGAGGTCCTACTGTGTAACTCTTGTGTGCCTGTGTGTCTCCTAAGCCCTTTTGATTTTCTTCAACTTGGGGGAGTTCTTCTCGGCACACTCCTCACTGTGCCTGATGTTTTCTGTGTGTAGGAAGGGGTCACCCTCACTCTTGTCAGACTTACCAAGGTCCACAGTTAGTTGGAGGGAGCTTTACTACTGGCCCTATTTACCCACCGTACACCTCTATTTTAGAGGCATACTCACCACACTGACTGGAGCCAGCTGAGATCTTTTTCGCTGAGGCAGTCACTTAATCTACCTTCAAGCTAGCACAGATAGTCTGCTGTAGTCCAAGGTTCCTCTGGGCACAGAGTTCCAAGTTTGCCTGGTGCATGCTAGGATTCCGCTGCTGCAGCCTGAGTGTGCGGAGACAGGCCCCAGAATGGGATCCTGGCCTGTTGGCTGCTTGGGGTTCAATGAGCACAGTCCAGTTAGGCCTGCTGCTCCCCCTCGCACACCTCGGGCTGGTATCAGTCGCAGGGTGTGGTCTTACTGCGTGGGCGCAGAGTTCCAAGTTTGCCCTGTGCCCGTTGGGATTCCGCCTGCCATCGGAGTGTGCGCAGTCAGGGCCTAGGGTGGGCTCCCGGGCCCGCTAGCTGCCCGGGGGCTTGCCGAACACAGTCTGACTAGGCCCGCTGGTCCCCCTTACGCCTCACTTGCTATTTTTAAGAAATTTTTCTTTATATGATTGCTAACTGCAGTCCTATCTTCTAGATCTGATATCTTCTCCCCACCTTGGTTCAACTGGATGCATTTACATTCAGTGGAAGTTCTGTTCTCTTGTATATCTGTTTGAAGCTGTTTCATTATTCCATTTATTTCCTATGTTGGGCATTCATGGTTTCCACCATTGTCCTAAAGTTCTTTGTTTAAAATTCACAGAGCAAATTGTTCACTTTGATCATCATCCCTTTTTTTTAACCTGAGAGATTTCTTCTAATCTAATTTCCTCTATAGCCTTGTTCATTTATTATTTTTTTACTTCTGCTTCTATTATTTCAGATAATTCAGGTGAATGTCTTCTGATTTCCTCTATCTCATTGTTCGTTGGGCTTGTCTGGAGTAAGCTGAAGATCTGGGGTTCCATTTTACTCTGTGTCTTGTCATTTTGTGTATTTTTAATTTTAATTTGTTTTCTCTATTGATACTTGTAAACTGCTTATGGTTGATAGCTTTATCACTAGCATCAAGGCTTCCCTAGGCACTGTCTATTCCTCAGAGAGGTTTTCTAACTACAGCTGACTCTTGATCTTCTTGTCTCTTCCAAGATCCCACCTGTTGTGATTTGTTTAAATGTCCTCCCAAAGCCTCATTAAGTCATGGAGGCAACTAAGTCTAGTGTTTATGATTAGTTCATTGTCTAGCACTGGGATTGGCAGCATGAGTGCTGTACCTGCCAGGGGTGAGTAACTGGGATACAGTATAAGGGAGGGAAGGAGACACGCTTTCCTCCTTTTGCCCTTTCTGCTCTTCTTGCTTATGGCCACCATGAACTCTGCCTCTCAGTCATGGCACCCTGCATTGGAATCATCTGAGTGTGGACTGAAACCTCCAAAATATGTAAGATAAATAAACTTTCCCTTCCTTCATTTTGGGCATCAGATATTTTGTCTCAACAACAAGAGAAAAGTAACCAAGATACCACCTTCCCAATTTCTTTGGGATGAGCAGTTGCTATCTATTTGCCTCAGTACTAATCCTTTGGTACTGGATTATAGCGATGGTTATGATCCCTGACAAGCACAAGTCATACAAGGAAGAACAACTGATTGCAACAGGCATGACAGCCAGGCTAAAATAGTGCAAATAACAATAACAATAGCATCAAGCACAGTCTAGAAAATGACAAACCGTTAACTATTGATTTTGTATCTTTAATCATAGGAGCAAGATCTGCAGATATAAAACAAAATCCATCATAAATCAGGAACTAATATGCAGTGAGTTTCTCCTTAGTAGAGTGATTTTTAACCCTGGGGTAAGCAATTTAAGAGTGATAGGGGCCAAAACAGAGAGATCAATGGATAGAAGTATAGTAAAAGCAAGCTTGAAGGACAAAGGATAATCACCCAAGTTCTGGAGAATTGGAGAAGAGACCAGGAGGAAAAAAAATGAAGGAAAAAGCAAGAGTACTGAATTGAACCAGAAAGACTAGAGATAATGTTCACTCACAGGAAAAAAACCAAACCAAAACAAAACAGCAACAACAACAACAAAAACAAGAAAGATAATGGAGGAAAGAGAAAAAAGACTATTAAAACAAAACATAATAAAAGTAAAAACCTAAACAAACAAAAAATGACAGAAAAAGGAGAAAGAAAGAAAGAAAGAAAGAAAAAAGAAAGAAAGAAAGAAAGAAAGAAAGAAAGAAAGAAAGAAAGAAAGAAAGAAAGAAAAATGTTCAAAAATTCCTCTGGTGTCCTCAGTTCAAGTAGTGCAGTGGTAGTGTCCAAATCAGAGCCCAAAATTCTGCTGTAACCCCTCCAAATCTGCAGTAAAATTAGTGCAGGGTGCCCTATGTGATCTTGGCCTCTGGATGTGGGTGCTGGAGCCAGTCTTCAGGCAGCAGCTTTCTGGATATCCCTTGATGATCCTCCGACATCTCATCTCCTTACCCTGTTTGTCTGCACTGCTCTCCCAGTGGCTGTGGCACCCTCACACAGAGATAGCCCAGATGCTGCCCCCAGTCCCACATACCACTGAGCCCTCCCAGTTCTTGCAGGGTGTCCTCTGTTCCACACTGCTGGTAAGTCTCTTTCTTCTCTGATCACAGGGTGTGGGGATGGGGTAGAAGAGTGCTACTGGCAGCAGACTCACTGCCACTGCCACTGCTGCACTAAGAGATTCAGCCCAAGGCTGCTCTGTCTCACTTTGCTCTCCTCTATCATAGGGGGAGTGCTGACTTTCCACTCCTTTCCCTGCCATGGCCTAACGCTGCTTAAATTCCATATCCGTCTCTCATACTGCTGGTCACAAGGCAGGGGAGGTCCTGCGGCTCCACTCACTATCTTCACTACCTTCCTTGCAGTCCCTAAACTTGTTGTCACCGGAGGATCTGGTTAGCTGCTGTAATGCACAACATGAAAGAGAAAAAACAAACAGACAAAAACAAAACAAAGCTAGCGACCCATTGGAGAGGGAGCAGGTTCCTAGTCATCAGCTTCTATGTGCTGGTGAAATTTGCTGCCAGGCTACAGCACTCTGTTTGGAGCAAGGTGAGAGAGGCCAGGTACCTTGTATCCCAAATATATTCTGTGTAGCTTGAGTTTGCCACACTATTGCATCATTCTGGGGGGCAGAATTTCCCAGAATGGCAATTACTCCTCAGAGTGCTGGTGGCAGTCCAACATGCAGCCCTGTGGGCAGCTTTGCTGTTTTATAAAGTTTTATGTCTATGTTTTGTTTGATTTACAAGTGTTTTATTTCAAATGGATTTTGGCATCAGGATGTATGTCCTTCCCTGTTTTCCAGTCACCTGTGTTTTAACTGATTTTCTGTGGGTAGCGCCAACATGGCTTCTCCTCAATTCAGCCATGTCGAATCTCCCCAAAAGAAATGTTGTTTGGTTAGCTTTTCTTTCGGACAGATGCATTTCTGGTTAGGGAAATATATTGCCACATTTAGATATTTTTGCCTGAGCTTCACACATCTAAGTTCTGTAAAAATAAAAATTTCACTCACAGCTGGAGAAACAGACATATATACAAAAAATGTCATTCTTTTAATTTTTCAGTGTTATTTATTCTGTAATAGGTAATACAAAATATGTAAAGGACATAAAAACACTCTATGAATCATACAGTAATTGCTACAACTTGCATGAATTCTTACAAATTTCTTTTAGAATATGAAAATATCACATGGAAAATCAAGACAAAGTCTTTGTTGAGCAAATTATACAATCTCCTCATAATTAAAATACCTTATATTTAAATGACACTATGCAATTTCCAAAGTAGTTCCACATATATTATATCATGCTTTTAGCAATATCTTTCTTAATAACAAATATGTACATGAAAAATTATTCAGGTACTACCAGTAGAAGGGATAAAAGAGAATGTCAATGAAAGGCTGAAATCAGTTAGTCAGAAAACAAGTGATATTTTAGGAGCCAACATGGATAATTTCAGTGAGTGAATGTACCATGTTGTTCAAATCAATTGCAGGGAGAAATCGAGTACCATAAGATTTAAACTGAAGTGTTTTGGTTAGGTTTGTTGGTGGGGGGAAGGGGACAGAGCAATCATAGAGAAGCTGTGGGTGGAAGAAGATTCACTGTGAAGCTAATGGAAGGTAACCATTAGGACTACTCAAAATCATGCTCCCATTCATATTCATAATTATGTGTTTATGATTTTAAAAATCTGCTTTGAATTTAAGCAGTCCTCAAAATGGTAAGTTTTAGGTCCTACGAAGTGTGAGTTCCTCCTGAAGTCGGAGATGAGGGCCCAGTACAATTAGTTGAGATGTGAGCTGGAGACGACAGGTGGGGATAGTGATGAGCTGGTGGCGGTGGTGCAAGGAGCTGTGTGTATGGATAGGGCTGTTAGTGGGGGAGAGTCATGGTGCCTGTGCAGCATAGTACGGGCCCTGTGTTCAAAGGGCTCCACACGTGGGCTTTCACGCGCTGTCTTGAAGTTCTTGACAACTTAATCTTCTAAGTTTTGTAAGTGAGGTCTTCTCAGAGAGTAGAACTTGCACAGCAGCTGTCCTGCCTCCTGTGGCCTCTCACATTCTGCTTCCCGTAGCCTTTCTTTGCTACTGTCTCACCAGGCCTGTGGTACTTTAGGGTCACAAGGCCTCTGTTCCCATCCTGGTGCTACCCTTGGAAGAAGCCTGGGTATAGACATAGAAGGGTAAGGGCTAACTGTGGACATCATGCCATGTTTTGGGTCTGGACATGGTGACAGCTAGCCTCACCTAGGCTCAAAATAGCAAATGGCATTAGTGTGGGTGGCAAGAGATCATATGTCAGCTAGGATGAGACTACAGTCCACCTCCAGTGCATCACCAAAGATACACACTACTTCTTGACACAAAGACATAAATACACTTGAATTTCACTTGTCTGTTTAGGTGGAGATGACAGATCTGTAGGAAAGGGAAATTCCTGACTAGCTTTCCCAGCTGCTGCCCACTGCAGACCTCTGACTGGAGCTGTGTGTGATATACAGGGAACCCGGAGGTCAGAAGGCAGCAGCTCTGCACGTATGCCCTGTAAGGCAGGGCTAGTCCTCAGATGTGAAGGTCTCTCACGGGGCCTGTGACTGGGAGGATCCATGTATTGTCTTTGTCTTGGTTACTTTTCTCTCATTGCTGAGACAAAATACCTGTCACCCAAAACAGAGGAAGGAAAAGTTTATTCAGCTCATTGTTTGTAATCAGCTGGCTCCAAGTCAGTCGGGCATGACACGGGCAACTCTTCAAGGGTGCAGCCAGCAAAAGCAGCCAGAACAAAAGTGGGGGGTGGGGAGCAAGCCTCTTTTCCTCCCTTACAGTGTTTGCAGGCTACCCCCTGCCACCCAGGGTGGGTGTAGCACTCAGGAAGTCTCTGTGCCCTCTTTTGCACAGGATGAGGATTTTTACAAAGTAAGGATCCTGGCTCCCTGCTGAGTCTCTCAGATAAACTTCTAAACTTCTCAAATTGTCACAATGTATTAACCATAACAGTCCTCCTAATTTTTCCGATTTTAGTTTGCATTTGTCTCTTGGTCCGATTTAAGACATCTCTCTGTCGCTCTCTCCCTCTCTCTTTCTCTCTCTCTCTCTCTCTATATATATATATATATACATATACATATATATGTAAATATTATACACACACACTTTTATAATTTCTATATATATATATATATAATTTTATAATTTTTGTGAGATCAGTTACAAGTTAAATGCTTGATATTTGCATTTAAAACTGCAGATGAATGGTAAAATTTTAACATTTTAATTTTACTGTCTCCTCTTATCTGTAGTGACTGCATCCCCCAGATGCAACTGATGCCTGAAATGCCAACAGTACTAAACACTGTATATGCTATTTTTTTCCTATACTTACATATCAATGATAAAGTTTAATTTATATATTAGGCACAGTAACAAATTAACGACAATGACTAATAATAAAACAATTATAACAATATAGTGTAATTAAAGATTTGCAATTTATAATTGTCTTATTTATTTTAAATTTACCATGTAATATTTTGAAGTTGAATTTGATCATGGGTAACTGAAACTGTAAAGAGAAAAACTGTACTTAGGAAGACGTTAAATACCATGTATAAACAGCATCACAATTAGAAACAGACCATCAAAAACAGAAAAAGTGCTTTTCATGTAGCTTAAAGGGCAATTTCCTCCTATTTTTGAAGCAAAAGTCTTGTATTCTATTTCCCACTGAGTTCTGCAAATTTGATAGCTGGTTTTGTGTGCATATGTTCATGGGAAAGGTTGAAGTGCATTTTAAATGATTCCAGAAAACAGGAATCAGAAGAAAAAGGCTGGAGAGGAAGAGAGTTGGCAAAAGCCATCTGTTTGATGTACCGTATTTGACTTTTATCTAATAGCCACTTTCTCTTCTGACACAGTTTTGCTGACTTGCCTGCTTACATCACCCAGGTGTGTCAGATCAGTAACGCCTCATTCTTAACTGCCCGTGTTAAAGAGAAGCTAGGGAAGCATGCACTGCATGCTTTGTTTCTGCAGTGCTAGGTTATTTCTTTTGCTTTACTCATAGTCATAAAATTGGGAATTTTTCAAACATAGGAAGTAGTTCAGAGGCTGTAGCCAAATCTGCAGGCGCCCTCACTCCAATTTCTTGCCCCTCCCCATTAGTGTGCTGGGTTGGCCTTCCAACTGCCATTTTCTTTGCTTGAAGATTATCTCCAAAGCCAACGAACAGACCCTAGTTTTCCACATGACGGACTGGACGTGCTGGGGGAATGACAATGGCTCAGCCATTGATCATGGAAGCCCCTTTTTTCTTTTCTTGGGTGGGCTGCTATGATGTGTGTGTTTCACACCATTTCTCAGAATTTGAGATCTTTCTCTGATAGCATACCCATAATTAGCTGTCTTCTTTTCTCCAATGTAGCTCCCCCTCCCTAAAAAATTTTCTTTACTTCTCAACCACCTTGTTCTTGAATAATTTTCTCAGTGTCAGCTTCCAGGGTAACTAAAACTAAGGCAGATTCTGAGAAGCCATAAAAAGTAACAAGTGCCTACCTCTGCTCATGATGTATCTGTTTCTCTGCTGCATATTTCTTTAGTGACACATTCTTTTACCACGTATTTGTGAAACTTGTCCCTTGGTTAGGCCCACAGGGTCCAGTCCCACAAATCTGTAACTGTATCCTCAATGTTCCTGGCAAAAGTTACACATAAAAGGTGCTGATAATTATCTGCCAAGGCAGGAGTGAGCAAATAAAAGAATAGCTGCATGTTTATCCAGTCATGATGGTTCATGAAAGAACTGATATGAAAAATGTTCAGTGTTTTGCTATTATCTGAACTATTGAATGAAGAGATTGTGAAATTATCTCTGCCTATTCCAATCTGCCTGATTTTATTTTGGACCTAATGCTGCCTAGATGAATGCATGCCAACAGCCCTAACTTGTGTGTGAGGGTGTGCAAAGAATAATGCCTACTTTGTTTTTCTTTGTTTACTTACAATCTGCTGGAAGTCAGAGAAATGAAAGCCGTTTTAAATATTGCAAAAAATATTAAGTAGAATTACATTGAGTTACAATCCTTGTCTCTTTGACCTGATGTTGAACATTTTTGACAGATTCAGAGGGATGTGGATCGTATCAGTGACTTAGCTCAAACTTGTTCTGTGCTGAGAGTTTGGTTGCAGAATTTTTCGTAGAGTGTCCTTTAACACTTGTCTTACTGGGTGCTTATGCTGAATTTAAAGACAGTGGAATATGCCAGCTCAGGGCTTCTCAAATCAGAGGATCTCTGTTTCCTAGAGAATAAGTTTGGCTCATAATAGCTAACACCACCCACATTCCAGAACCATATCAGAATGTAGGCTCCTGGCAAATGCCTAAGCATACACTTTACCTTTTCAGAATTTAAAAAAAAAACCAAAATTTGTAAGTGTATCGATTTGAAGCTTAAATCATCTGCTTATTTTTTACCCTTTATTATTTTTTCATTCCTTCTTTAAAGCAGTAAACAGGCAACTGTGCAGATAGGAGAGTGTTTAAAGGTTCCAAAGAAGTGTCTGCTAACATAGAAGGAAGCAGCAGTGACTTCTTCAGGCACTCAGAGAACATGCTAAGCAAAGAAAGAAATATGCAAATTTCACTGATCTCTGAATTAGAGATCATGACTCATTTCACAATGCAAGATGAAATGAGGTAGATTGACGAAGCATTTAGAGTGCCTGGAAGACAGTCACCATTTTACAGCAATGAAGAAATGAAAAAAGTTGTGGAACTTGTTGAATTTCCTATTCTGATTTAATATTTGAGTTTAGACATGTTTTGTTATTTTAAAAGTTAGAATAATTTAGTAACACTTAATTTTTTCATTTAAAAGTCACCAGGTTTCGAAAAGTTCTAAGACAATATTAGTTTTTTTTTAAACTCTGCTGTAGTAAGTTACCCAAAATTTAAAACAACAGAGATTTATTATTGGACAGCTCTGGTCAGAAGTCCAAAATAGTTTCACTAAGCTAAAAACAACCTGTCAGCAGAAATGAGTTCCTTCTGGATGTTATTAAGGAAAATTCATCTCCTTTTTCAGTTTCTAATGGATACAGTGCTTCTTTAAATTGTGGTCCCCATCCTTCAGCCATCCTCAAGCCCAGCAATGAATGAATGAATGAATGAATGACTATACAGTTCCTTTGAGTTATTGCCAAGTCAGTGATTCTCAAACTCTAGGTTTAAATCACACTGCTGAATGCTGTAATTTTTGGTGGCAATCGTGAAGTCTTAAAAAGAATTAAAAGAAGACTAATCACATGACCAATAATTATATCACACTTACTGTCCCAGTACAATTTTATCTACTATTTTTATTAAGAACTAATCATAATACTTGATTGTGTTTAAGCACTGAAACTGCTGCTATACACCTATTTACTGCTTAGATCTATTCTATGAATGAAGGCAGGTCTTGCATATTATTGAATCATCTTACTACTTTGCAAAACTACATGTATTGAACAAGGCTATCAGTGTGGAATGTTAGGGTAAAAAATACATACTAATCACTGAAGTAGATCTTAATATTTTTTTCAGAAAGCTCTTTTGCCTGCAGTGCTCTCTTCTCCTCTTTTTCCCTCTTCATGAGCTCCTTCTAATTCAAATCTTGAAAGAAGTATCACTTCCTTATGAAAATGTCTTTATTGTGCTCTCATTTCTTTATTGCACTCTCCTGTCCCCATTATTTAATTACATTTTATGTTGAGTGCTCTAGTAAGAATAGTGATTTTACTTCTTAGCACTTATTTCAGTTTGTAATTAATTTGCATAATTATTTGATTAAGATGTATATCTACCACGAGATTTAACATCTACAGAGGAAGGAACTGTATCCACTGTTTCTTCCCTGTTGTAGGCTGAGACTACACACAATGCCTGCCTTATAGTAGGTGACTAATAAGCCTTTGTGAAATGTGAGCATAACTCTAGTTTCTGTACCATTGCTGTGCATTTAATTTTTTCCCTATAAGCATTTTTTTTATCTCAAATGAATTTGATCACGAAAATGCTTGAAAATAGTTTACTATTTCTGAAACTTGACACTTACTACATTTAGCAAAGTGTTATTTACATAACACAAGATGAACAATGAGATCCCTTGCACATAAGCTTCTTGCCTCCCTCCCTATCTACTTCCTTAACACAATCAAAGCCCTGTTTAATTCCACTGTGCCTTCACAGATGGAGCTGAGCAATGGTAAAGAAAAATATACCCCTAGTAGCTGGTAATCTCTTAAATCAGCTCTCTGAGTGAGCAACACCATACTAGTGCCTGGCAATTAAACTATAGATAGCCCTTCTCATTTATTCATACTCTTCCAAAAGGCTACTATTTTTTCTTTTCTATTCATGCATCCAAAACTGCTGCTGCTTACTTCATCTTCAAATGATGACCTTAGTCTGCTTTACTTGAGTAGAAAACTTCTCACCTTGCCCTGTCCACCTGCTTTGGTCCTTATGGGGTCTACTGCTCTATTGCTGCCAGAAATGAATTTTTTTTCTCCTTCTCCTGGGTCCAGTTTTCCCATGACTTGCAAGCTTGGTCATCCAGAATTTCTTTTTTCTGTCCTACCATTTCAGGTTTTTTTCTTCTACTGAATCATTCTCACTAGTTCACATGCATGCTATTATTTCTCCCATCTTGAGAAACAAAACAAACCAAAAAAATTTAAAAATCAATCTTAACTTCTTTTGCCTTTTCTAGCTAAGCTTCTTGAAGTGATTTTCTATGGTTCTCATCATCACCCTAGACTAAACCAGGCTCTCTTATCCTCCTGTCTCATTTGCCTTAAACTAAGCTCATAGGTTGTCAGTGACCTCCATGCTCTATTATCCAATAGTCCTTCCTTCCTCTTCAGCTTGCTTGGCCATCAGTAGGATCACATGTCATCATTTTTTTCTTTCTTGATCTAGTTTCTTAACCACAGTTGCTGGACTTCTTTGTCACTGGTGGATCCTTCTCAGTGTACTGGGACTGCTTTGTCTCCATGACCAGTGACCATTAGCATCTTTTCATCCTTTCATTTGTCTTTCTTTCTTTCTTTCTTTCTTTCTTTCTTTCTTTCTTCCTTCCTTCCTTCCTTCCTTCCTTCCTTCTTTCCTTCCTTCCTCCCTTCCTCCTTCCCTCCCTCCCTTCCTTCCCTCCTTCCTTCCTGTGTTTTTCTTTTCTTTTCTTTTCTTTTCTTTTCTTTTCTTTTCTTTTCTTTTCTTTTCTTTTCTTTTCTTTTCTTTTCTTTTTCTCTTCCTCCCTCCCTCCCTTCCTTCCTTCTTACCTTCCTCCCTATGCTCACTCTTTTTCAGTCACTGCTACAGTCTCTGCTACAGTTACTATCTGTGGGCTTCCTTCTCCTGCATTATCTCACTTACTTGGAGTTTTCTTCAGGAATTTAGATATATTTATTCAGTTACCTACTTAACTTATATAAATTGTTTGCTATTATAACCCCTACACAGCTCATTCTGACTGAAGTCTGTTTCACTTTGGGAAACGGATTAGGGTAAGGCATAAGATTAGGTTTAGGGTATAGGTTAGGGTTAGGGTAGGGTACAGGGAATGGTTAGGGGATAATTTAGGATTAGTTAGGGTGTGGTTTAACCTTAAGGTTGAGGTACAGGTGAGAGTCAGAGATCAGAGTCATTGTTAGGTTTAGGCTTAGGGTTAGGGAAAGAGGGTGCAGGCAGGTTATGGGTTAGTGTTGGTGTTAGGCCTAGGTTTAGGGTAAAGTAAGTTTAGGATATGGGTAGAGTAAGGGTACGTGTTAGAGAACATGTTAAATTTGTAGTTACAATTAGAGTTTGAATTTGGGTTTGTAGTTAGATTTAGGGCTAGTGTTAAGTTTAGAAGTAAGGTTAGGGTTAGTGTTAGGGTACAGGTTAGTTTCAGCTTCAGGATTAAATTTAGACTATGGCTTAGAGTTTTCTAACATTGGATTCAGGAAAGGTTTAGAATTAGGTTTACAGTTAGGATTTGTATTAAGTTTAGGATTAGCATATGACTTAGGGTTAGGGTTTAGCATATGGTTTAGGGTTAGAGTTAGTGTTAGGGTTAGGGAACAAGTTAGGGTACAGTTTAGCATTAAAGATTAGGGATAGAGAAAGGCTTAATTTAGAATAAAATTTAGAGTTAGGTACAGGCTAATGCCAATTTTAGGATTTAGGTTAAGTTCAAGGTTAGAGTTAGCATTAGGGTGCATGTTAGGATTAGGGTACAAATTAGGTTTAGGCTAGGTTTATGGTTAGTATAAGGGTTATGGAGTGGGTTAGGTTTAGGGATAGGGAAGGGTTAGAGAACAGGTTAGCATATGGTTTAAGATAATTGTTGGGTTTAGGTTTGATGTTAGAGTTAGAATTACTGTTAGGTTGGATCAGGATGTAGGTCACCATATGGTTTAAGTTAAGGTTTTTTTTTAGGCTTAAGATTAGGGTTATAATTAGCCTTATAGTTAGGTAATATGTTAGGATAAGTGTTAGGTATTATGTTGTGACAATGGTTAGCGAACAGGTTATTCTTATGGTATTGTTAAGTTCCATGTTAACATTATGTTTAGGTAATGAATTAGCTTTAGGTTATGGGATAGTGTTAGGTTTATGTTATATTAGGGTTGAAGTTAGGGAATAGGTTATTGTTAAAGTACAGTTTTGGTTTATAGTATGAACTAGCATTAGGTTTAGGGTTAGAGTATGGGCTAGGTTTAGGCTATGGGATAGGGTTAGGGTTAAGGTTAAGACTAGGTAACCTGAATATGTTAGGGTTACGATATGGGATAGCATTAGGGTCAGGTATAATTTTAGATAATGGCTTGGGATATGTTATGGGCTATTTTTATGGTAGGATGAGGTTTATATCAATAGTTAGCATTTAGTGTTACAGTTAGGATTATGATTCAAGTTAGTTTTAGGGTTAAGTTAGGGTTAGGGCATAGGTTTGATTTAGTATATGATTTTGTGTTAGATTAAATTTAGGGTTAGTGTTAGATAGTAGTACAGGTTAGGGTTAAACTTAGGTTTAGGCATGTGCTTGGAGTTAAAGGTTAGAGTAAGGATTTGGATTGGGTTTAGAATTAGATTAGGTTTAGTTTTAGGGTTAGCCTTAAGGGATGTGTTAGTTTAGCATATTGGTTAGTGTCAGGGTTCAGAAGGAGATTATGGTTAGTATACTTTTTTTGTTTAGGGAAGGTAAAATATTAGGTTTCAGGAATAGGTTACGGTTATGTTATAGGCTAGCATTTGGTTATGGACCAGGAGAGGGTTAAAGTGCAGTTTAGCTTTGTGTTTATATTTAGGGTTAGGGTATGGATTAGGGTTAGGGTTAGGGTTAATTTTATGGTACAAGTCAGTGTTAAGCTTTGCATTATGTTATGGTTTATGTCAGATGGCCCACCAAATCTCATGCAATAAAGAATGTGGTTGAATGTAGCTTTTGTGATTGGTTCATTGTCTGGCACCAGGATTGGTGGTATGAGTGCTGCACTTGCCCAGGAGTGGAGCCAGCATACAGTGTATTTATGGAAAGAAGACATGTCTTTCTTTCTTTTTTTTGTTTTTTTTTTGTTTTTTTGTTTTTTAGGGTTAGAGTTGAAGTTAAGTTTAGAGTTAGGGTTAGGTTTAAGGTTTGACATAATGGAGTTACAAGTTAGGGTTAAGGTTAGGGTTAGGTCATAGGTTAAGGTTAGCATTAGTTTTAGCATTAGTTTTAGGGTTAGAGAAGAAGTTAGGTTACATTGTGGATAGGACATGATTAAGGGTGAACTTTAAAGTATAGGTTAGGGCTAGAGTTAGGACTAGGTTGGGGTTAGGATTAGGCAATAGGTCAACTGTATGTAATGAGTTAATATTAGGCAACAAATTAGCTCTAGAATAAGCAAAGGATTATGATTAGGGTATTGTTAGGGTTTGGGTTAGGATTAGGGAATGAGTTAATAGTAGGTTGTGGGTTAGAATTTGTGTCAGTATATAAGATAGGGTTAGGATTAGGTTTAAAGTTCAAGGTTAGGGTTAAGGTTAGGTACCAGTTAGGATTAGGGTTAGTTTTTGGGTTAGAGAATGTTTTAGGGTTTATAAATGAGATAAGGTTTAGTTTGGTATTATGGTATGGATTACGGTTAGAATCAGAGTACTGGCTTGGTTTAGTATTAAGTTTAGCATTTGCCTTGTGATTAGGGCAGAAAGGTACAACAGAGGAAATATGCTTAACTAATTTCAGCTAGAAAGCAGAGAACAACACCCAGAGTGTAAGGATGCAGAATTGATTAATGTGAATTGATTAATGGTTTTAATGAGGTTAATACTTTTACAACCTATTCCATTTTCCACAAAGCTTTAATGTCATCATGTAAGCAATCAAGATAAACTAGAACAGGGCATATTGCTTTAGATACACAGAGCAAGGAAGGTAAAAATACTCCTGTGTGAAGTTATAGAAAATCGGAAATGAAAATCTGAAGAATAAAACAATTTGAGGTTTTAGACATTAGTCAAAATTCATGAACATATCAAAGCATGTATAATATATATTTGAAACTGGCTTTCTCAAGTATTTTTTCAAGGTTCCTTTTTTCTTCATATAATTCATATTGATAGTTTTTGTTTGTTCTTTAAACAAGTTTATTATGAAAAATAGCAGTTTGCCTCTGTTGCCTCTTTTTATCCTTAATTATGACTCTACAGGAAACCACTTTCAATTGTTTCTTCTGTTGTATTCTTTTGTTTGTAAAGTAAAAAAAATCTTGTTATTATTTCTTACTTTTCAATCTTGTGCAAATTTTATTGAATCCTATTGTGAAAGAAGAGGCCTCTCACCACCACAGTCACTCCTAAACACAGCCTTAGTCTTTCTCATCTTCCAAATATAGTTATTCTACAATTTTGAGTTAAGTCAATTCATAAAATTTATGTTATGGAGTCTGAGTGGGCATTTTAGGTGTGTGTTCAAGTTATCTAATTGCATTATTTACAGCAATATTTGTTGTATTTGAGATTTCAGATAATGAGTTTTTTGTGTTATAATTTTAAAAATATTTTCTTTAGAAACTTACATTCAAATGACAATGTTAATATTTAATTCATAATCCATTTAAAGCTATTTATAAGTGGATCTTTTATTCATTTCAGTTCCATTTACTAATTTAGCATATTAAAATTCTTCAAATAGTTTTAAGCTTTACTTTCTGTTGTATATTGTCACCAATTTCTTTTTTGTTGTCTAATTAATCAAGACCTGAATTAATCCTCATAAACTCAGCAAAATAAAGGTACGTAGTTACCTTAAACGTTCCAACATAGCCTAATATATTTTCTAGGATTCTCTTATATTTCCAACTCAATTCCTCAAGGCAAAATAAAACTACTCCATAATATTAAGACTAACCTATTAGTTTCATGGTCTTTTGGCATGCTAATTTCTTAAATGCCAAATTAAAACAAGGATAATAAAAGATTTGCTGTGAAATAAAATTTGCAAAGTATCTTATACTTCATCCTAAGTCTCTTAAATTTGAAAATTATAACTCTAATAAAATAGTTACCTGTTATTAAAAGAATTAAAATCTTTACTTTCATAAATTCTGTTGGCTTGTGCCCAGGCCTAAAATTATTATTTTTTAAATACAATTCCCTCATATGAACTAACCAACTCACAAAAACTATGCTATATTCTAGTTAATATGCCTTGTATTTTAGGTGCTCATTGATTAATTTTTGAACTTGATTCTGAATCTCTTTTTCATAATCTCATAATTATATCATTTCACCATTGTATTAGACTATTTCAATTGATCATATTCTGAATAGTTTTAATATTCTTCAAGACCAATAGGATCAAAAATAGCTATATATATCTGAATAACATGAAATTTTGTGTTCTCATGTTTCAGTGTCATCTTAAGTGGTAATGTGTGTGTAAATATTACTTCAGCTGAGTCACATGATATTCTAATATTACATTTTCTATATAGAAAATATTATTTTTAAATTGTTTCTTTTGCTCTTGCTTTGTTATTTGATATTACAATTGGTCATGGATTTTAAGGAATACTTTTTTCAATGACACATTTTTGAAATTTCTTATTTTAAAAATTAACAGATTGCACTGTATGTTTTTATCCTGTACCACATATTTTGAAATATGTGTGTATCATTGTAGATGGGTTAAATTTAGTTAATTAAAAATGATTTATCTCATGATTTTTGTGGCGAGAACATAGCCTCTACTTTCTTTACATTTGACATCAAACTGTCAGTGTCTACCAGAAGGATGGAAAAGCTAGTAAATTAGTCACAAATGCACCTGATATTCCTAATCCAAAATGAGTTTAGAGATGAGTTGGTCAATTTATGTTGTGTTTTCTTTTTATTACAGTTAGTGTGAATAAATTTATATTTAGATAAATCTAAATTTCAACAAATATAAAACATTCACATCTTAATTGCTAAACCACCTTTTCTCACTACTGTAGTACATAAAATGATGGTTCATTTTGGAATGTATGATGTCTCAAAGTGGATGGAATAACATTGTTGCTTATGCATTCTAATCCATTTTTGGAAATGTGAGCTTCCTTTTGCTGTACCCAAGTGTGTCAGGTCATACATGTTACCAGCTAGCATGGGTCCTTAGTGACATGTAAGATGGAAATCATACATGGACTACAAAACACGGTGGTCCACAAGTAGATGGATCATCAGCTGTGAACCTACACATCCTGTAAGGAGTTTTGACAGCTAGGATTCTAAGCTAGCCAGTATCCTCAGAGAAGATTTCTCCAGACTCTCCCTGGAGGTCATGAGCCCACTTCCAGAGATTAGGGAGCTGCTTCAGCAGAGGGAACTGAGGAGAGCGCTTAGTGAGTGCTACTATTTCATGATACTGCATTACCTCTCCCAGCGCTATGTGTGCATCTCAGTCTAGAGCTTCTCAACTCATCCTTTCCCATCCAGAGGGAAAGCTTTTTTCTTTAACCTAAATTCTAGCATACAAGTGGGATAAGGAAAGCCCATAACTTGAAGTTAGAGGTACAGTCCTAGTACTTCTAATGGGAGATGAAAGGTATGAAAAAACACTTTAATAATGTAAAGGAAAATTTGAAGACAGACCTTACCAAGGAAAGTCATATATGCCTTCTTTAATTTCTTCTTTCATCCAATCAGCAAATATTTAATATTTAATTTGCATCTATCATAGACAAGAGACATATAATGATCACAAGAGACATATAACTGGCTTAGAAATAAGCCAGGAAAATATTGAAGAAATCGTCTCATGATTAATTTCTGAAGAGTGAAGAACTGTGTTGTGAGAGTATACAAATGGAAGAATAACATATTCTGATGTGTGGGTGTGTGTGTGCATGCTTGTATGCATGTGTGCGTATGTTTGTACGAATTTCCTGGGCAAAGCTAGAGAGGTGAGAGTGACATGAAGAAGAAAAGACACTTTTTGCAGAAGGAATAAAATCCTTAAAGCCTTGGCACTCCAGAGAGTGGAAGAAAGTTGGCTTGTTTAGAAATAGAATGGAAGGCTGGGTGGCTGGAATACGGTGAGCCAATGGGAGATAAGCTGCCAAAGAGATGCAGAGATGAGTTGGGCAACTAAAAAGATGCCATGCTGAAAAAAAGATGACTCTCCCAACATTTGACTGTATTTGGTGTAAAATTATGTAATTTAATGTTTTTGTAAAATGATTTGGCAAGCAACAGGTTTTCAGAAGTGTTTAAAAATCCATAATCTGTTCTGTTGATATTGCTCTATGATTCTATCTGAACAGGTAAAAAAGACAAAGAGATTTGTATGTATGTATAATTGTAGTTATTTATAAAAATGAAAGATTGAAAATAATTAAAAATCAAGTAACTATAGCAGCATCTACACATACTGAGTTTTCAATTTTAGCTACTTATGTACAACTTTAAAATTTCCTAACAAGTTTATGAGCGAAGCAATGTTAATATTCCTATTTTTCCAAAAAATAACTTCACAGAGAAAGCACTGATGAATTAAGTGTCTTTTCCAGGATCTCAGAAGTGATGAGAGAGAGACCTGGGATTCAAGTGTAGGACATCTGACTTTACGTATTTTGCTTTTTACCGCTGCAAGAAATTACTTATTTCAATGAACCGAGCAGGTAGTAGACCAGGAGATGAAATATTCTACAAGCATTGAAAGGAAAATCACCAAAGAAAACCTTATGGCTTTGATAAAATGTTTATAAAATACTAATCAGTAAAAATACAAGACATACAATTGGTATGTATGCTTTTAGTTATTTAAATAAAAGGAACACATACGTGGGGTGAAATTTTATTCTGTATTAGGCTAAAATTCTCTAAAGGCATCCTCTCTACATCACAGCATTTTCTTTGTTACTCCAAGAGGCATTTTTCCAAGCCTATTTCATTTGTCAGGCATGATCACCCATTTCAGAAATAGCTCTAAAAACTATAAATCTCAAAGACAGAAGTTGCAAGCTACTGATGTGCTGTATGAAATTATTCACAGGCTTACTTGAGGAGCAGGTTTTTCTTCTTTCTCAGAGACTTGGAGCTGTGGAAGAGAAAAAAGAAGGTTGAGAGAACAAGCAGATGGGAGGAAGGAACTGGGAGACCTCAGTCACTGTGGTGAGAAACAGAGACTTCCTATGTGAACACCAGGGAAGTGTAGACACTGACTCAATAGCAAAGCGTCTTCTTGCTGCTACTTTACAAGTTTCAGTAATTAACTGCATTGTGTACCAAAGCTCCTGACTGTCTGATAGATACCATAGGTAGTTTACCAACTGATGGTTCTGGAAATATTCAGGAAAAGTAGATATGCAGAAAGCTGATGATGGCCAGGCCAAGATTTTTGAGCTAAGAAGCAGCTAATATAGTTTGTGTGTGTATGTATGTATGTATGTATGTATGTGTGTATGTGTGTGTGTATGTGTGTTACAGACACACTAAAACAAAGGAAAGGAAATATAGCATAATGTTAATCATGCTCAAATATAGATGGTGATGCCTGGTGACTTTTGTTTTCTAACTTAAAATTTTAAGTATTCTATGATTATAACATTTATAATTAGAAAAGTTATTGAAATACAGAAAAGTCATAGTCTTTATTGGGTTATGCACCAGATGGATGGTAACTCTCTGTCTATAATGGGTTTGGCCAACAGAGCACTTGGAGTAGCACCAACAGTCCCCTTTGAAAGTCTATCTGGGTTCAGTCCAATTCATATATGAACAAATAGAGTTCTTACAGCACAGCACAGAAATAATGAACTTAGGAAACCCAAAGGCAGTCAAGAAGAAAGGATTAGTCTGAAGTATCCTAACTTGAAGAGAGAATGAAATTTTAAAAAAATTTGACTGTAATTAAGATCTCAACTAATGGCCTAAATGTTTGTCTACAATCTCCTCTGAGTACTGTCTCCAAGAATAGTTATCCTAACTGCACTTATACTTACTTGTGAGACTAATTGATGCCTGCCTTCTTCAGGAGATTAGACTCTACAAGAGCACAAATTAGATTATTTTGTCTTCTTACCATTGAAAGTCCAATCCATATTTTCATAGTTAATGTTCAATAAACGCTTCATTCATTTGAGTGAATGAAAACTCAGACTCCATTTATCTAGCGAAAAAAGGGCTTTCTCCATGGTATTTTAGAAATCAACCAAGGTCAAAATAAGTATTAGATTTTTGATTTGTGATCATATTCCATGCATAGGTATTTCAAAAGCATTCTTAGAATGTAGAAGGCTTGCTGTATGACTTGGTACCTAAAATGAGTCTTAATGAATATATAGGAGTTGCCTAATTGAAGCAGGGCAGATTTTAGGTTGTCTAGTTTAGGAGATGCATTGGAGGCTGATCAGGAAAAGCCAAGACTGTAAAATAGACTAAGCTCACCTAAGCTTTGTTGGTGACATTGGTGATTTGCATGTGGTGGAAGTGCCCCATGGTGAATCTGTCCATAGGTGATGACACAGAGGTTGTTACTCATAGAAAGAGAGAGCAAGATCAAGTAGTTTCATAGGAGACGTGTACATCTAGGCGATTTCAGTTCCGTAGTACTGAGGGCACTGAGTCAGAGATCTCCAAAAGGCAGCAACAACTGGGAGTCTTTGTGACCCAGAACCTGTTTTAATCCACTGGATGTAGGGTGAGGTTTTGAGGTAGTGATGATGGTGGGGTGCTATGCAAAATCGTCCCCCAAACAATCTCTAAATGGTTAAAAATACATTTGCTTGAGCTATTTTCAAAATAATTGGATCTATAGAAATTTGAATCTTGAACCAGCTGGCTTTAGAGTTAACATGTAGCATTAGTAGCTTAGCCTGTTACAATGAAGTAAACAACCCAGGGGCCAATACACTGAAGCCCGCTTCAGCCCATGTGTATAACAAGCATTTGGGGCTTTTTTGGATGACGTCAGTGGTTGGAGCTGTTGAAAGAAGTGGAGTAGTGTAACAGTATAAGGCAGTAATTACATACTGAGAAGTCTTAAGTGTCATACTGGGAGTTTGACCTCTAGGCTAAAAGAGCTTCCCATGTGACTGAAGTACCTACCTTGAGTTGAGCATGCTGTTGTAGAGCTTTACTGTTCAAAACATCACCTTGGAACGAGCTGAACTGGCACTCCGAAGAGCTTGTGATAAATGCCAGTGTCAGGTCCTACTCCAACCCTGCATTTTTGAGAGGCTAACAGGCAATTCCCAGTTACACTGTGAGACAAACTGGCCTAGAGTAAATGGTCATACATTTATTCCTACACTTCAAATCTACAATGAATCATAAGAGATTCTCTCATCAATTTTTCATGTGTTAAAAATGTAGGTGTAAGTGATATGTAAATGGCAGAGCAGCTTTACAAAGACTAAGATAAAAAATCCCAGTATCTCACCTTGCCCTCCATTCTGGCTCCCTACTTTTTGGAAGACATTATTTCATATTCGTAGATATTATTTTTATATTTCTGATATTATTTTCTTACTGTTAGGCATTGACTATTAACTTTTCACTAAAAAATAAACATTTTGTACTCCTTTACTTCTATGTTTCTCTTCACATAATCAGAATTCTCCCTAATGCTCTATAGTTATAATGCTTTATTTAAATTAATGTTCAATGCTTACATGAATATAACTATGCAAATATTCTCTGTAAATGCAGTTTGGTAAAATTTTAATTTCTTACACATTTTTAACCTTTTAAAGTTTTCTTGTTTCAAACATGATTATTCATTCATCCATTAACCTCTGTCAAAAATTCTCAAAAAAATCAGGTGTTCTATTTCTCTCCTTTTCCTCCCTTTTCACCTCTTCTTCCTCTCCTTTCCTGCCTACTTACCCCTCCTCCTCCTCCTTCTCTTTTTCCTCTTCTACTTCCTCCTTCCCCTCCTCTTCCACATACTCTGTATTCTTCTTACATGTTCTGGCCTGAACTGGTAGATCTAGGCCTCCCGCACAGTTCTTATCTTGAAGAATCCTGCCAAATCTTAGGGACACTGCACTCTCCTTATACGGGATTTTGTTTCCTAAATCATATCTCCCTTTTATTTGTTCACATCATTATTATGGTGGGTTATTCCATTATATAGATGCTTGAGAAACAAAATATTTGAAATTTCATGTCTACACTCCACTTCAATATTTATTTAGTAGCTTAGTGGATAAACAACTTTAGGTTAGAAATCATTTTTCTCCAGAATTTTGATGGCATTTTTCCAGTGTCTTCCTACTCACATCGTAGTTATTTAAAAATCCAATAACTTTTGATTGTGGATCATTTCTGTAAAATCAATTCTTCTACAGCCGTCTCTCTAGAAGCTTTCACAATTTTCTGTATGCTCATTCCAGTCACTGTAAATCTACTGACACATGCATAAGTCTGAATCTATTTCCATGCACATTATTGATACTTGACAGATCTCTGTGCTAGTTTAATAGAAGTGCTGTATCAAACCAAGTGGTTTAAAAAACAGAAATTCATCATCTCAGAATAGTACAAAGATAAAATGATTCCTAATCAGGGCTGTGAAAGAGAGGCTGTCTCATATCAGTAGGTCAGTTCTGGAGGTGTTAGTAATCTTTGGGAGTTTGTGGCTTCATTTCATCTCTGCATGGCCTTTTCCCTGTGTGACTCTTCACGGGTTCAAATTTTGCTTTTTTGTTAATGACACAAGTCATATTGACCTGCTGAAGCTAGTGACCTACCTCATCTTGACTTGATTACATCTGAAAAATCATATTTCAAATTACATTGAGTTCTGAAATACTGAGAGTTAGGTCTTCAATATCTTGGAGAATGTGATTCAGTACATATCATCTCCTTTGAACTAAACATTTCATTCATTTTTTCCCTGAGAAAATTCTTTGAAAATATCTCAAAAATTGTTTCTTTGAAAATTTTCTACCTTTTTTTGTTGTTCTCCTTATAATGCTTTTTATCAGAATATTGCAACTTGTGAAACAAACTTCACATTTCATTAATTTCCCTCTACTTTTATTTCTTTATCTTAACATTTTTACTTCCATAATTTATTCAATTTTTCATGTTTTTTATTTGCAAATCCAAAGTGTCCCTTCCACCCACACACTGTGTATGTCTGTGTGTCTAATTTCCAAGAGCTCTTTTTAATTCTCTGAATATATTACCTTTTATACTATCCTGATTTTCTCTTTGGGTCATATTTAGTTTTGTCTCTGATAACGTTAATGATATTATTTAATGTGTTTTCCCCTGTCATCATTTATTTACTTCCTTTTTGTTTCTTTGTCTGCTTTCATATCTATTAATGTACCATAAGAGCAGGACACAATATGCTGAATTGATACATCTTGTGTGTATTCGGAGTCTTCAACTGTTGAGCCACAATCTTGAATGTTTTTTTTGTCAGCTTTTCAGTAGAATCATTTCTGTGGAGACTCTCTAATGTTTGTGTATTTCTATTTTCAAAGAAAATTCTTCAAATTTCTTATGCTGAGGAGTAAAGCCTAGATGCTTGAATCCTGAGGGTCCAGTATAATACATAATTTAATTTTGCTATTTTCCATTTTGTGATTTTTCAGCTCTACCTGACTTTTCCTTGAGGTAATTAGGTCTTCATAAATGCCCCTGATGTCCAGTGAAAACACTTGGAATGCACATTTCTTGTGAAGTAAGAAAACTTAACTCCATGATGCTCTGTGATTATTATCTGAATAGTATAATGTGGCAAAAGTGATGCTCTGACTTCCAGCTCCACGTCACTGACTATAACATCTTGGGTCTTTTGCACTATTTAATTAAGGAAAAGAGAGCATCAAAGGAAAAATTTCAACGACCCATGGTGATCAAACTGTAATGAAACCAAACTAATCACCTGGAGAAGCTGTGTGGAGATGGTAAAATCTTTCTGGAAAGTCCAGCCATCCCAGCTGAGAATCAAGCATATGGATGAGTAATTCTTTGTGGATAACCAAACTACTAACGTCTACAGAGTCTTCATCCCAGTCAACATTGGACTGGAACTGCGTTGGACAGACCCAGAGAAACCTGCCCGACCAAGCTCAGATGACCCTTAAAACCTTGATAGCATAATACATGGTTTTATACTACTTTTGGAGCCGTATTTTTTTTTTTAGTATACCAATAGATTAAAGAAATATCCCTGAACCACAAAACCTGCTTTTTTCTGCTCTGTAATGAATAAATCTCCAGTTCTCTGTTGGGGTGGAGCAAGAGCAGTCTTATAGCTGCACACTGCTAGGATGGGCCAAGGAATCTGACTGTTCTTTAACTTGGCATTTGAACAAACCTTTGCTTTTCAGTCATACCATTACCTCACAGCCATCACTTTTGGAACCGTGTAGAAATTTTATAGTTTATTGCTGTACAACTTTTACCACTGAAGATCGGGATTCATCTTTCTCAAGTTTTGTAAGGAGCTAACCGGATCCATCTGCTTTCTAGATTTCTGAATTCCGTTTTTGCTAATTTCACTTCCATTCTTTTACTCCCTGTGGTTTGATGGCTTTTAAGAATTACTTTTTTAAGTCTTTAACTAGAAATCCCTAGCTACAATTGTTTTAAAAGATTTTACAGTAGAACCTTGTTGACAAAATAAATAGTACTTTTAAGCAGATCAAACAAATTACTTACAAAGAGGTAAGCCTAAAGTCTCATTTTGTGAAGTTTAGAAGATCAGTTCTGAGGGCTAGAATTTCTCAAAGACTGCCCCAGAGTCCCTTCTAGAGAGCATGTTTATGAAAGACCATGCAAAGGCAGGCAATGTAGGCTCTTAAAAACACCCCTGCTAGGACTTCTGAAGAAGTATTACTTGGACAAATGAGATTTCAGAAGGATTCAATGTGGCTCCTCCTCCCCACGAACTGTCTTGCTACAGCGAGGGCTCATAGTTCGTTTGTACTTAAAGTCATTTTCAGAAATAACTTTGCCAGGAGACAATTTATTATGGAGGTATTTTTTTCTGTCATAAGCAACAAAAATAACAATCTCTAACTTCTTTCAAGATGAGTCACATTTTTTTTAAGAACATAGCCAAGATTTCTTAAATTTTAAAATATCTTGGGTTGCTCATTAAAAGCAATTTGACTGTCCACAAATGGTTCCAGAGAGCAAGAAAAAGTTATAAAGGACAGGAGAAACAGAAAATGATTTAAGCAACTTCAACCTATTAAGATTTTCTTTTCTTTTTTTTTTGTCACAATGTTGTTTGAGTTGATGCAAGTCCTAATAAAAAATAAGACTCAGACAAACCTTTACTTGTACATGTAGTGTAACATGATTATGATGAAGTTTTAATTTCAAATTAATTATCTTAATATGCCAGTTGCCGTCATAAAACCCTCTGGATTCCCTTGGGAATGAAAGCATTAAGTTCTGCTGCCCCCTGGCAGACACTGTGTTTACTGAATGTCGTGAGCTCCTCTAAGTGAGATGACAACGGGATAGAGGCTGCCCTGTATGGCTCTGTGGAAGCCAGAATATGCTTTCGGTGATTGTCACTTCATGAACAAATATTGTCACTGAAACAAAATTTGTTTGTATTAGGACTTCACTGAAGCAGGACCAATTCAGCTGAATCCCTGGCCTCTATTGTGGGAATTGCTAGCATTAAATAATATTCCAAAAGAGGATGAGCATTATGAATTTAAAAAAGAGAAAGAAATTCTACTGTCACTGTTTAAGGTACTTGGTCATATATTGAACCTGCTAACCATCGAGCTAAATACAGGTGGAGTTCATGTCCATATACGCTTTCAAATGTTTCTAGGACAAAGAGAATTTTCCAAAACATCAGTCCTGTGCACCTGCTGGAGGAGGAGAAAATGTGTGGAGCCAGGGAGCGGGGAGGAGAAACACCATCACCTCTATCATTTTGCCTGTGTTGCATTACTCTTGGGATATATGACTATGGTGTGTGGTGTCTTAGTCACTTTTTTGATGTTGGGACACAATACATGACACCCATAACTTAAAGGAAGGGCAGTATATTTTGTCTCACAGTTTCGCAAGTTTCAGCCCATGGTCTACAGGTTCAAATGCAACAAATGCAGTAAGACCTGCAGTAGAGGAAAACTGAGACCATGACAGAGCCAGGACACAGAGAGCAAAGGGAGGAATCAGAAAAGGAGATAAATCATTCTAGGCCAGGTACCCAGGGAATTCCTTCTTCCCAAACCAGACTTCCTCTCCTAACAGCACATTTAGCTATGGATTCATCCACTGGTTAATCCACTGATGAGTGTAGCACTCTCTGGATCCAATCAGCTGAGGGAATCAGTTGAGAGACATTCTGGATCAAAACTATAACAGGAGGTCTGAAAACTCTCCACATGAAAGTCAATTCTGGGCTGGGGATTTAGCTCAGCGGCATAAGTGCCTGCCTGGCAAGTGCAAGGTTGTGAGTTCAATCCCCAGTACCGCCAAAAAGAAAAAA
>PVJX010002975.1:34687-73161 GCA_004027295.1 Dolichotis patagonum | reverse complement strand
GATGTTTGTGAAGAATGTTTCATCGGGAAGTTAAAAGGAAACTAACTTGCTTCTCACTGCACCTCATTTTGTCAGGATGGTTCTGGAGATGGGAAGGTGACAGACATCAGGCTAAGGGAGATCAGAGAGAGTAACCAGATTTGAACATCAGCCAATGACCATGCTTCTTGTTATCTTTACTGGTCCCCTAGGATGCTTACTAATTTCCAAGTGGGATAGTGTAGTTTCACTTCAATTTGATTTTTCCAGTACATAGGAAATAGTTTAGCTCAAAATTGAGGAGATTCTCATCCTCATCCATCTATACCACCGTTTCTCAAGGCTGGTTTTCCTTGCATCCAAATTACCAGGAAGATAATCAGATCCTTTCCCAGACCTACTGAATTAGCATTTCTGGGATTAATCTTGGAATTTTCATTTTAATATGTTCAGATAGTTAGGAAGTGAGAATCTTAGTGACATGATTTTTTTTAATTTTTAAATTTTATTTTAAAAGGGGGTAAAATTAAACAGAACAGAACAGAACAGAACAGAACAGAAGAAAGCATAAATTTCAAAGCTAGACAACCAGAGATCTTCACTACCTGTCATATTGTCTCTTGTTTTCTTCCAAATGGTTGTCCATATCTGTGCATATGGGGAGCTCATACTAAATAACATAGCCAACCTTTTCACAAGATGTGTAGGTTCACTGGTTCCCATTTGCTAAGCAGGGGGGAGGGGTAGGGGGGACACGGGACAGGGGACAAGACGACTTGAGATGTCTGATTCTCAGCCCATACGCTGGCAGGATCACAGCTGCCCCTCAGAGAGGGGAGGAGTTCCTTGTTCTCCCAGCACCCCAAGTCAACCTCACAGTGCAGGTCCCAACGTGCCAGAGTCGCTCTCCTTTGGGCCACCAAAAGTCTGCCACACTCTCAGCCGTCCCCCAGAGAGGGAAGGAGCTGAGCTCCTTGTTCTTCCAGCACCCCGAGTCAACCACACGGTGCAGGTCCCGATGAGCCAGGTCTCTCTCCTTCTGGTTGTCAAAAGTCTGCCACACTCATAGCTGCCCCCGAGAAAGGGAAGGAGCTCCTTGTTCTCTCGGCACCCCGAGTCAACCGCATGGTGCAGGTCCCGAGGCCCCAGGGTCTCTCCCCTGCAAGCCCCCTAAAGTCCACCATACTCACCTGCTATTTCTTTCTGATGAATTGACCATTCCATTTCCAAAGTTCTGAAATGGCCAACAGACCACAGAAAGAATTCTCTTTAGGCTCCTGTTTGAAACCAGCAGCTACAGCAGTCTGCTGGCCTTGCTTCAGGGCCACAGTGACATGATCTTTGTATGTCACATATTTTTAACTACATTGTCTCTTGGAACTGTGATGGTAATAAATATATATGTGTGATGCCATACTGCACACAATGTCAGATCTGTTAGATGGTTCACATGACCGCTTGATAAACACCAGATATGAATACCTTGTGAGTATATTCATTATAAAATCTGCTTTTATTTAAAAAAAGATTTGGAAATGCTATGTAGAGTTATCCTTTAAAGAACCCCTTCTGAGGGATTCAATCCAGTTCTTATGTCAAGACCAGAATTGCTGTCTTTGACAATATTTTTGTTTATTAAGTTCAATGAATCTCTCTTAGAGTAATGAAAATAGAGTAGAAGGATTAGTACAAAAATTCTCAAACACTGAGTTAAAGGATGTTTGCTTTTTTTTTTTAACAGGATACAAGCATAGGCATATCTACTCAAACTGATTTGTATGTCAGTGTTGGTCTGTTTATACTAAAATGCGTGTTGTATTTTTAATTTAGGTTTCTAAAATGTTTGTTACTTACAATTTTGAGTCATTTGTTATTACATGTTATAATTCCTCAATATTTTGTAATAGGCATCTTGGATATTTGTTGACTAAGATGACTAAACAAGATGGTCCACTAAGTGTACATTGTAGTACTCAGGCACAATGAATAGTAACAATTTTTAGTTCTTATGAACTTCAGTAGTCCCATAATTTTGTGAGTTCTGAATAAATAGTAGGGGCAATCTTTAATATAACCTTTTATATTTATTCACAGCCTTTATATTTATAGCAGTTTTAGATTTAAAGAAAAACTACATGAGTACCTATGTTCTCAATCTATCCCCTCAATGTTATTAGTATTAACAATTGGCATTGGTGTGGTGCCATTAGTGTGATGAACCAGTATTGATGTATTATTATGAACTAAGGTCTCTAGTTTACATTAACATTCATTCTTTTTGTTTCACATTCTATTGGTTTTAGTGAATGCAGAAGACTGTGTATTAACCATTGCAATATTGTAAAGAAATGTTTTATCCTTTTAAAATTCCCTATGCTATACCTTACTTTCCCCCTCTTCCAAATTCCTAGCATAAGCTGATATTTTTACAGCCTCTATGGCTGTAAAATGTGATTCAATTGGAATTACATAGCATGCAGCCTTTCCACACTGGTGTCTTTTACTTGGCAGTTGGTATTGGTGTTTAAGATCCCTCTGTATCTTGTCATGGCCTGATGGGTCATTTCATCATATCACTGAATAATAGTCAATTGTACAGAGTACTACAGGCATATCTGTTCATTTGTTCAATAGTATTTGGGTTGGTTCTAATATTTTATAAGGAAAGTTGCTACGAAGATTCTTGGACAGGCTTTATATGAACATACATCCATTTTATCCATTTCAGAAAGTACTTGGGAGCATAATTGCTGAATTTTGTGGTAGGCTTATATTGAACTTGGTAAAAAATTGCCATATTATATGCCAAAGTGATTGTGGGATTTTGTAATCCTGCCAGCAACTGAGTTTCCATTTCTCCACATTTTCATCAGGATTTGGTGTTGCCAGTGTTTTGCATTTTATCTATTCTAATAGGTATGTAGTGTTATCTCATTTTGTTTTAATTGGCAATTAATACCCTAATGTCATATGATTTTGAGTGTCTTCTAATACATTTATTTGCCATTTATATAACTTATTTCTCTGTAAAGTGTATGTTCAGGTATTTTGCCCATGTTTAATTGGATTGTTTGTTTTTATTTTACTCAGTTTTAAAAGATATTGGTGTATTGTGAGACAATTCTTTTATTAAACAGGTGTTATGCCAAAGTTTTCTTCCAAACTAAGGTTTGCCTTTTCTTTCTCTTAAAAAGATATCTTTCACAGAGCAGACGTTATAAGTTTTAATAAAGTTTAACTTCTCAATGTGATTGTTTGTAGATTGGGATTTTGGTGTTTTACCTAAAAAGTCTTCACAGAACCCAAGGTCATGTAGATTTTCTTCTATGTTATCTTCTAGAACTTTTACAGTTCTGCATTTTACATCTGTATCTGTGATCTGTATGTAATTAACTTTTATGAATAGTGTAAGGTGTATGTTTACAGTAATTTTGATCACGAGGATTTCTTGTCATTCTAGCACCATTTGTTGAAAAGACTTTTTCTTCATTGAATTTATTGTGGGTTTTTAAAAATTAAGATCAGTTGAATATTTTGTTTGGGTTTGTTAGTCAGCACTCAGGTTTTAGCCCCCCCTCCACCAATCTGCTTGCCTATTTTGCCAGTTCCATACCACCTTGATTACTGTATTAAGTCTTGGATTTTGGAAATGTTAGTTTTCTAACTTTCACATGGGAATTGTTGGCTACTCCTCTTTGCATTTCCTTTTGTACAGTTAATAATATGCTTTGCGTATTGATGTAGCCCACTTATTTTCCATTTTATGTTCTAGTGTTAACATAATAATTGTTTGATTAACTATTACTGTTGAAAATTTTCAGTATTATTATTTTATGTCTTTATAAAGCATATTCTTAGGAACATCATTAGATTGATTTGTTTTATTTTCTACTATTTCTTTTCTATGGACCTATTTCCCAAAATAAAATTGTCACTGTAAAAAATTTTCATGTAGCCCAGTGAGCTCCATTTCAAAATATTTAACTGTAAACTCCTTAAAGTTAATATTTGAGAATAATCAACCTGGGGAATTCATTTCCCTTTCATTTCTGAAATCCACATTGTCTTAAGTCATATTACCAGAAACATTCATTACTCTTTCATCTTCCATTGTTGTGATTTCTCAAAATCATGTTACTGTAGAACTGTAATTAGATCATTAGCATTAACTTTTAATAAAAGTTCATCCACTCATATAACACCTACAATTATTGTTATATATTACTGTATATTTATATAAACAGAGAAAATAAATTAGACTTTAGTGCTTAGTAATTGTTTGCTTGTCTTGAAAACTTGTTACTCTTCCTTTTTGTGATAATTAGTGTTGTAAGCCCTTATGTGGGTAGTTTTGGATTCTAGGAAGTCTAGAGCTTAATTTCATGCTGTAATACAGGAGCTACTGTATTTTTGCTTTCATTTAGGTCCATTTGTCTTTTCTCTTGCATCTTTAGCTAATGTTTTCTTGTTTTTAATGCATTTGTACGTTTGTATTCTTTCATTCTGCCCTTGTATTGACTCATCACTTACTATCTCTATTGGTTTTACGTGTGTGTTGAAAAGTTCATTAACCTTCAAAATTTGTCAGACAGGCTACAAACCCTTTCTCTGTTGTGTGGGAATGTTACGCTTGAATTTTTATCAGTTCTTGATTTTCATATATTAAAATGCTTATATAAATTGTGATTTCTATTTAACTTTCCTTCATATGTTTATTGGTAGGAAATATTTCAGGATGTTAACTGTAATTCTTGTAAATCCTGCTCCGTGGGCTGGACACCTACATGGTTACACAGGACTCCATGCTTAGAAAGGCTCATATTTAGTTGCATGCTCCTGATTTAAAATTCTTAATAATGTTATCTTTGAACTGAGACTTGCAAGTGAATGCTATGGCGTAGTGGAGCCTGAAATATGCATATGTGTGTCTACTTTCCCTTGCCTCACAGTGCTCTCAGGAGCCCTGGGAGTGCAGAACTTCAGGACCCACAGTTTGTACAATTTCAGCCAAACTCACACGGAACAGGATGAAAGATATTAGGTAGAGTATACAGGGCCATAGAAGGGCCATAGTGATGGCACTTTGCTTGGGGTGAGAAGTGACTTCACACGTAGAAAAATGCCAGTTTAATTCTAAAACCACAAACAGTCAAGGAGCAGTATCATACATAATCTCTAGTTCCAACCAACTTCTTAAAAACAAAGTAATTCCAGAGAAGGGAAAGGAAAGATGGAGAGGCCTATAGCTCCTCTGCCTCTCATTTCTTCTTTACATCTCAGTAAGTTGAAGGTAAAGGCTTTGGCTGATTGTGTGTATTTAAAGAAACAAAATCAACACAATCAGCTTATTTTTGTGCAGCATTTTTCTATTTTTGGGAGAAAAAAATACTTGTAGTAGCCTGATCTATAAATATGAATACTGTAATTTCAGTGGTTGTAATTACAATGATTCATCACAGAAGTTAAATGCTCTTATATTTGCATTTAAAACTGTTTTTACAATATAAAATATATGATGACATTCATGTTAATTGTTTTGATTTTTAATCTTTCAAGATTAGGATAACAACTAATAGCAAATTAAAAACACCATGACAAGTTAAGGAGATGCCATGAGATGGGAATAAAGAACGGGTTTTATTTATAAAATGTAACCAACCATATTTCTGTCTTCCTTTTTTTTTTCTTTTTTCAGATAATATCTCAATATGTAGTTCCGGCTGGCCTTGAGCTCATTCTGTAGCCTAGTCTTGCTTTGTACTCACAGAGATCCTTCTGTCTCAGCCTCTCGAGTTCTGGAATTACAGGTATATACCACCACCCACAGCTTGTCCTCCTTTATATAAAGCTCTCTCCTTTCTTTTTTACATGGCACTTCAAGTTGTTTAAGCAATCTATAAATTTTGATGAAAATTTTTCATTTTAAACAGCACATTAGTTACACTGAGAAGATAAAAAAGAGGAATCAAAATATTTCATGTACATGTACAAATTCCCTATGATGAATGTGATCATTATGTATATCTAAATTGTACCAATAAGCTTAAGGAAAAAATTAGAGGCTTAATTTGTAACTTTGAGTAGTTTGCACAAAGTTACAAAGATGATAGATTTACTCAACAATTCAAAATTTAAAACTTTTTTTACTTGATAAAATTTAAAAATCCATAGTAACATAGTCAATTACTTGTTAACAATGGCACACAAAGGATTAATAATTTTATATATAGTTAATTTTTCTAAATCAGTACATAAAACATCTTAATATTCAAATTGGTAACATTCTTCAATGATTTACTAAGAAAGAAATACAAACATATATAAGCGTAAGAAAATGTACTTTCTCATATAATAAAATGGGCAAATACTTAAAAAAAGACCTATCTGCTTGCCTTCTTTCTTGCTCTCTTCCTTCTTTTCTCTCTCACTTAATACCAGTTTGACATTGGCTAAATGCAATAAAATTGACATATTTCCATTGCTTCTGAACAAATTCAGTTTACTAATGACACATTGTAGCACTGTTTGGCAACATTTCAGGATCCCACAAACAAAACAAAGCAAAAAAAACACAAAACATATTACATTTTGATCCAATAGTTTAATTTCTAGAAATTTAATTAAAATAAATTATGGGCAATATGGTAAAATATTTTTGTATAAGGATTCTGACTTTCATTTTCTGATGTTGTAAATTAAGTATGGCGTTGTTTTACAATATGTCTACAGATTTTAAAAATCCTTTTTCTGAAAGATGAAGCCAGACTTACATCTCTTTAATTGAGGACCATGTAGCCGTGACCATTTGTGATCAGATCATAAAATACATCAATATTTCATTTTGCTAGCTGTCACTTGGTTTATTTGCTCTACAAAGAAGCCCCATGGAGAGACCTAATTAACAAGGAAATGAATTTTCCTGCCAACAGCCATGTGGCTGAACCATCTTAGAAGGGAACCCTCCACCTCATCCTCCATTAGACTGGATGCAACTTGAAAAGTCAGAGGTGTAGTGATAGGAATTCTGATGGAATCTTTGGTAGTGTCCTATAAACACTGAACAGATTACTGTAATTTGAAGTGAAGCTATGGTCTTCTTTATGAATTGCTAGTCTCCTGCTGAGAAGTATCTTTTGGTCTGCTTTTCAGCTTTTCCAGAGACTGAACAGTGGGCTATTGGCAACAATTACCATGAAACTTGAGTAGTCTATCACAAAATCAAATTATCTGACCCACCAAATCATAACTATGACATGAGTAGAAGAACTCTACCATCAAGTGGGTAGCGGACAAATTAGAATAGGCTCAGGCAGGTTGAGAAATACAAAGAAGTTGTCTGTGGAAAGTCAGACACCCAGGGCCACTCTCCCTATGTCAGTGCTTTTTCTCTTTCAATCTTTGCACAGTCTATTAAGGCATTCTCTAAGATCAACTGCCTATAGAAGAAACCAAGCGGACTTGGTTTAATAAACAACTTTTCAAACCCACAAGCGTTGCCCAAAGGTGAATGTCTACAACATGACAATTCCACTACAGAATGCCCCTGAGTGACAATGACAGAGGGAAAACATCTAGTAGCAAAAAATTCAAGTTGCATAATTTTCCTAAAAAAAGAGGTAGTATTATTGGCTGACAACTGTTTCCAGAATTAGCTAAAGAGTTGGATAGTCTGAGACTTGGAAAACAACACAACTGGATAATTGATAACAAAGAAGTCAGAGAAAGTGTATGTTTGGTCCTCTCTAAATGGTCACTATGAACATTTTTGGGTCCTATGTGAATGTTCACTAAAGGGTAATCTCATTACAAGGGGTTTTAATAACTAGGTAGATAGGACAAAGCATTATGGAGAGGTCAGTGACATCCCTTTCTCAGTCACTCTTGTCACTATTGAGCTCAGGAAGAGTCTTTTGTGGTAAGAAGGGAGGTGATACACAGGCTCAACCACATGAATTTCTACTCACTAAGGCTGACATTGTTATAGGCATTGCTGAGTACCTAAATTGCCTTCTTTTCTCATAAAGTTTCTCCTAAAATCTATGACCTGACAGATGTTGTATTCATTATCATGGCATTCACATAGTTTTGTATGTGAACAAGGAAGTCGTTTTACTTCAGTGAAATGCAGCAGTGGACTCATGGATCTGGAACTCACTGATAATATCATTTAGCCTCATTTCTTCAAAAGAATTGGTTTGATACAGTGGTGGAATAGCCTTTTAAAAAGTGTGCAGCATCAACTAAGATACAGGTATAATACTTTTAGAGCTACAGAAATGTCTCCCAGGCTGTAACATATACTAAGTCAATACTTGGTAAACTTTTTCTTATAGCAAGTATTCACAGATCCAGAAATTTTGGAATGGAAGTTAGAGTGGCTGTTTTCTCTATTAATCTTAGAAGGCCACTGGCCAAGTGTTTGCTTTCTATTCTCATTGGTTTAGGCTCTGTTTGAGGTTTAAATTAGGAAGACATGAGTGTTTCTGCTAGGGAATATAATTCCATTGTGAATTTGAGACAGCCATCTGTTTCCACTGGCCATCAATAAGTGAATCAATTGATCGAATCAGTAGCTAAGCAATGGGACAGGTATCAGTGGAAACTGGTTGCTCCTTTAAAATGAGGGCAAGGAGAAGTAGGTGTGAAATTATTAATTCTTGACTTACGAACTTTTTATTCCTATTTCATATGAATGCAACATGGTTCCATAAGGAAACCACATGCCTATGTGTTTTGCTTTGTTTTTTCCTATTTTTTTGTTTGTTTATTTATTTATTTATTTATTTATGGCACCAGAAATTGAACTCAGGACCTCATGCTTGTCAGGTAGCCACTTGTGCCACTGAGTTATATCACCAGCCCCTTATTTTACCATTCTATTAAATTTACAATTTGCTGAATGTGGGACTTCTAATCATTTACTAAATAATTAGTGGATGAATACTGAACAGGGATTTGGGTTCCGAAGTTACTCAGCACAGTGAAATGAGTTGGGATTTATTCTCCTACAATTTCAGTTCTTAAAAGTTCCCTTATAACTAGCAATATATTTCCAGAGTAATGAGATAAAATGATCCCTGAGTAGTTACTCTTTAACTGCGGTTCTTTTAATTCTGTACACATTTTTTCCAGATATTTGATCCTTTTCTGTTGCCCTCGATGCTCCTTTCCTTTATCTCTCCCTTAGCAGTGTGGTTGCTGAACAAATTGCTTCAGGCTTTTAAAAGGAATCAACAAGATTGCTTTTTGTCATGATTAACTTTGGGGATTTGTGAGGAGGTTGCTCACAAAGTGTGGGCAAAAATCATCCGCTGCCCATATTTTGCTGGCACTGATAACATGTAAAATCTATGCAGTAAGTCTGCACAATTGAACTTGCATAAGTATTAAAAACTATTTCTTTGAAGGTTAGAGGTTTTGTCTTATGCCTATCTACATTTTTTCTACCAATTATTTCACCTGCAAAGAGGCTATCATCTATCTTTTAGTGTCTTACAATATATTTTAAAATATTGTGAAAAATAGAAAAATTTAAGTGGATATGGTGGAGATGATTGAAAAAAAATTGGATTCAACCTGGCATTGTCCAGCATTGAGAAAATTTATAATGTCTCTCAGCTTGAATTAGATATAGACTATTAACATTTTGTGGGCATATGTCATAGAAGGTGGGAGTAGAATAGCCAGGATGTCTTGAACTGCGCTTAAGAGTGTGTAGCGCAGGTGTATTCAAACAGGTAGAAAGAGATTGAGAGGCAGATAGTGAAGGAATAGTTAATATAATGTGCCTAGTGCACTAGCTTGTGTACAGAAGGAAGCGGAGCTTTTAACAGATTGAAGCGTGAGAGAAATGGGGAAGTACAGAGACTGGCTCAATCACATACTAAGTGTAAACCGCATGTATGGTAGGTGAGGATGGGAAGGACAGCAGATTGTGCTTTGCAAGTTGAGTACTGGTTTGTACAATACGTGGTTGGCAAGATCTCATGTGAAAGATGAGAAACAGTATATCACAGGAAGTTTTCTGCCATGGGTGATTTTTTTTAAAACTCTGAGAGTTGATTCGAATATGCATGAGCAAAGCACAAGGTGCTGCCCAGGCCCAAGGCTAGTGGAAAGAACTGGAATTAATTGTGAAGATCCAAGAATCACGAAGCTGGGGTAACCATGAAGACAGGATGATTTACATATTCACAGAAGTCTCCAGAATAAGGGCAGAAGATGGCTTGGAAAATGAACAGAAGAGGAAAAGAAGAGTAAGGGTAGTCAGGTAACTTAGATGTCCAAGGAGGATGGGTTTCTGCAGGAAGTTCACCAAGCATTTAGCCCTCGGAAGGCAAAGTGACACTCACTATGCTGGGACATCTGAGCTTCCTGAGAAACAGTCCACATTATGAAAATCTTGAAGGAAATCAGTATTTGGAGGGAGAAACTAACTTTAAGATAGGATTAAGATATATACAGAAGGTACAGGGTAGTTATATTCACTTGGTTGAACTTTAGAATCAACTCTCAGAGTTTAAAAAAATCACCCATGGCAGGAAACTTCCTGTGATCAACTATTTCTCATCTTTCACATGAGATCCTGACAACCAAGTATTATAAAATTCAGGGTGACTCAATGGGATGACCAGGAGAAAAGCTGCATAGAGTAAGAATGATTCAGCTGGGAGGAAGAGTAAAGCAGTTGCGAGAGAACAACATGCAGAAGATGACCTAGAGAGGGTTGGAATTTGTGATCTAGTGGGTATGAGAAACATGAGATTAACTGTTCTCTGGATATGGGAAGTGACTTCAGTCTGCTCGTGCATTTTCCTGGCCTCTACACCGCTTGCTGGGAGACTTTCGCCACTCCCAAAGCGGACACTGTGTGGGTATCAAATGAAGAAGGCAGCAACTCTGTAAGGAAATGCTTGGGATGAGAGGTCAGAAACAACTGGCTTAGAATGCTCTTTCGATAGCCCAGAGGTCAGTGGAACTTTGCTGTCCCTGTAAAAAATAAGTAACTTACTTAGTTGAGGTCATCGCTGATGGAACATCATGAATCTGCTCCTGTTATATCCTTTCTCTGTACTCAGACTCACAGTCTAACCCTTCATTAGTTTTCCGGGACTCTCTTCTCACAGAGCACTAAGTAAAGTTGCAAAGAAACTGCATTTTGGTTTAAGAGTGATCTACTAGTGCCTGGAGCTCCCAGAGAGACACAGTACAAGACATCTCCAATTCCTGATTCAGGAACAAGCCCAAGCCTGGGTGCTACAGGGCAGGTGGCTCCCAGGCACATAAGGCCCTGCATTCAGAATGTTAAGCCCTCCTATACTTTTCTTTTGCGAGTAGCCAATCAAATTATTTAATCATTAGAGTAATTATAACTGTGTATATAGCTTGTCTGTTTTAAAAATCTATCTTAAACATAAAATTTTTATTCCCTACATAATCATAAAAAATATTAGCCCATTTATCTTCACAAGTTTTGCAATTCCCCAATACATGCATTTGATTTTAACCTGCCTCCTGGAGCTACCGTATTCCGAATAAGACCTAGTAAGTGCAAGGGTCAAAGCGCTTCTTTTTGATCACAACTTGGATGCTGCCCAGCCAGCACATTAGAAAGCCTGATTTTTGATGAGGTCACAATCATTATTCTGGGAAACCTTTGGACTAATGGTGGTGGATTCACTTAGGCTGCTATCTTGTCTTTCAAAGATTTGTCCTCAGGAATCTTAGTCACCTCTTCAACAAAACCCATTTTTCATCTTAAAAATATGTTATCTCCTTTCCCCTTCTTTATTATTGTTTTTTTCCTCATTCTGGACATCAAATGCAAGACCTCATACATACTAGGCCAGTTCTTTGCTATGAGTGTCCCCCTTGGTTCCCTTTATCCTGCTGTATTTACTTCACTGCTGGAGCTGATTTGAAGGTTCTGTGGGTTTTTGTAAAGTTTGTGCTTCCTCAGTAAAATGTGTCCATGGCAATTTGTTCTAACTGTGACTAAAATGGCCAGACTATATTTAGTAGTTTTGTATTATGATTTGTAGCTAGAACACTTGTGTGGAAAGCTCTACTCCCTTGACTACCTTACCTCTCAGAGACCTCACCTTCTAATGTATCATGTTGTAAGCTAAGGTTTCAAGTCATAAATATGAGGGCAGGTATAATTACTTAGTCTACCATAGGCAGGAAAAGCATTCCTGGCACAAAGATCAGTGAGGGAATGAGGAGGAACAGAGTTGAGTTGCGAGAGACAGCAAAGGTAGGAACATGTCAATAGTGATGTGGTAAGTGGGGCATCTTAGGAAATGAATTCGGAGATGCAGGTGGAAGGACTTGGATGTGGATATAAGAGTACTAAGGTCATAGGGGACCTTGAAGATTATCATAAGATTATCATAAGCTCTGAGGGAGAAGAGAAGGCATTGAACAGAGAACATCTCAGTGAGATTCACCAGGTTACTGGGTAGACAACAGCCTTCAAGGAACATTAGAGCAAAAAAGAAAGTTCATTTAGGAGGTCATGTCCCACACTGCAGGAAAGGTTTTGGTATAATGGACTGAGTGGTTCCATTCAGGCTGGTTAATACTCATCAGACTATGGTTACATTTTTAATGCAGAGTTGAGACAAAGGCTAGATGTGGGGTATGAGACCTTGAGAACATTCAAAGATATTTGCCAGGGCTCTGGGCTATATTTGGACAAATACTACTGTCTAATACTGAAAGAGCAAAATTCAAGGGGGAATATGTTTGAATACAATGGACGATTCATTTTTTAAAAATATATTCTGAGTTTGAGATGTATTTGATATTTAAGTGAATATTTTCACTAGGCAACTGTCTAATTTGTGTGAGATTTAAGAAAGAGGTTTGGACTAGACATAAAAATTTTGACTGTGTATTTTACATGAGGTCACAGAGAAGATATCATCAAGTGTTATGGCTCAAATGTGGATTTTCCCCCAGAGCTTCATGTGATTATAGGTGGGGCTCTTTAGAGGTGGCTGGATCTAGAGTGTGTGCTGCTGGGATCCAGGATATGATGCTAAGATTGATCATGGTATGATTCTAGGATTAAATATGCCCCACTCTGGGTGTTGTTAGTACTACTTGCTCTAAGGGTGGGTACTCTGGGTAAGATATAAAGGAGAAAGAGGGTCATTTTTTGTCACCTTGTAGCTTGCTGCTTTCTGCCTTCTTCTTGCCATGATCAATTTCTCCTCTGTGATGCCCCTCTGCCATGCTACCCTGTCTTGGAGCCTGCCAACTATGAATTGAAACCTCTACAAACTGTGATCCAAGTAAACCTTTCCTCCTTTAACTTTGAGAGTTTTGTATTTTGTCTCTACAATAAGAAAAGAAACCAAGACACCAGTAAGTGACTACAGATAGAAAAGCAAGATTCACAGATCAGCAGGTAAGTTTACCCTTTGAGAATAAACTACAGCCCTACCTAGAGGAGCATGGCTGCTGTAACCCCTATTAAAAAGAAGTCATCAGAATTAACTAATCTGATCTCTGAATACTTTCTGTATTCTGACAAGAATGGTGAGGCACCAGCAGATCAGTCAGTGTGGAGTGACAGCAAACTCAGATTTATCTACCCTCAATTATGTCAACCTTTCTTCAGTGTGAGGCCAGGAATATATGTGCAAGTCCATCTAGAGGTACAGGGTCTCAGCTTAAAATGTTTATGAAGGTAACTGCTTGAATAAAAATATAGTTAATCTAAAAACGTGTACAGATCACTAAACCCACAGGAAAATTTTTTTCCAAAACAACCTCAAAGTCTGTAAAGACATAATTTATGACTATTCAGAATAATTCTTGTCTCAGACTAAAATAATTGCATTTAAATTATATTACCTTTAAGAGCTTCTGTTATAAAAACAAGTAATACTTCATTTATTTTTACAAAAGTAAAATGTTCATAGCAGTGGTTTTCTAAAAAAAATAAGGCATTTTCTCCCATAGATAGATTTAAGATACTCTTAGGAGGATGAAGTTTGCAAATCATTTAGACTATTTCAAATTTTTAGAGGCATATTATATAAATTTATGCAAAGGTGAATAAATTTGCATATGCACATTTCTAAGAAATATTTTAGGTGGTTCACTGGAATTAAGAGTTCTTTAGAAAAAATGCCATTTTAAAGTTTTACTCATGGCTAGTGATAGAGAAATAATATTAGAATTTATGTAAAGTGCTCATTCTTTTATATGTTAGCAATATAAAAATTTCTCTCAGATAAATCTAATAGAAAAGCTTTTGAAATTTTTATTGCATATCTATAAAATGCTTTACATTTAAAGTAGAATAATTAGGAGTAGGTAATAGGTGGTCGAAATTGGTAAACTGTAACAATTTTTAGGGTGCTTATAAAGAAAATCGTACATAGGAAATCAGAAATGAAAGTGCCCCAGAAAGGTCCGTTGGTCACTTTAGAAAGCATATTAAACATGAGTCAGCCCAGTGATTCTGTTCTTAAAGAGGTAATTATGACACTGACAAGCTAAATGAGAATTCAGAATGTAGGAAACACTGGCAAATTTCCCATTAGGTACTCAAAATTGTCAAAACCTCTACCTGCTCAATTCTGATTCAGTAATTAAATGAGTCAAGGTACACAGAGAATATTCAAAGGAAGCCAATACGATACGATGTAAACAATGAAGGAGTTGATGAATTGGCATTATTTATCTGAGGGAGGACATGACATAAGAGGTATGATAAAGTCATCAGTTTGTTGGAAAAATGAATTCTTTATCAAGAATTAAACCACATTATACTGGGAAAGAGCACTGAATTTCAGAGCAAAGTGAGTATAGAATAAATTAGTAATTTGCCTGACTTTGGAGAGGTAGCTCCTCCTACTTCATTCACCTGGAAAATGAGGATAAATACAACAGTCAAGGGTTATGATAAAGGTTAGAGTAAATGAGAAAATATAAGCATCATACTCAACAAAATACCTGCTAGAGAAAAGTAAAGCAAATGGCAAGGATAAACTGGTAAGGCATACCACTGGTATTGATATTCGTTTTTGCAATATTGGACAGTGGTTAAGAGCATGATTTCTAAATATATACTGCTTGGATTCACCGTCTGGATATATTGTTTCCTACTTCTGGGGCTATGGTTTGATTATTTAAATTCTTTGATTTTTATCACCTCTTAGCCCAGGATTGTTCATGCAGGTTTTGTGGGGGTTATATTAGCATGTTTTTAAGTGTTATTTTTTCCCTTTTTCCTTTTCCTCCTTATTCCTCTTATAATTATTATAGTTCAGGGCAATGTGTTTTATATTTCTGATTTGTAATTATGAATATTAAATAACCAAAAGCCATGTATCATCACTGGTCTCATCTGTCTTCCTAGTCCTCTTGTCTTTCCTTTTGTCCAACCTGGTCATCCCTAAAACATTTTCTAATGAAACTCGTGCCAACTAATTTCCATGTAGGATCTTTTTTTTTTTTTTTTTCTGGGGAAGGCAGGCAGCATGTGACGACCACCACTTATATCCTCTCCCTAACAATTGACATTGTGATGATAACAATAGCAAAAATGAATATATTTGTTAGGGACAGAATATTGTTCTAAATGCTTTATGCGTATTATCTCACATAAACATCAGCACTTGGGTGTTATGATTATCTCAATTTTATATATTACTCAGAAAGGGTAAGTTTTCCTTGGTCACTGGCTGTGAGTACTGGAGTTAGATTTTAAACCAGGTAGTTCGGCTCCAAAGATTGCATATTTTATCATAATACTATCCTGCCATTACTAAGTGCTCAGTACATTTTATGAAATATTATGAAGTGTCTTTTAAATTTTCATTTCACTGCTTTCAGAATCCTTGCATCATGGTAAATTCCTATCCTGAGTGAGCCCATTATAACTGATAATGCATGCAAACAATAGACAGGTCCCATGCTAAGACGTTTCTCAAAGGGAAATTTTTTTGCTTAGAAGATAAAAAAATGTTTTTAGGAATTTTAATGTAGCATAAACGTTGAAAACACATGACGAGAATTAGGAAAAACTTCCTCCTTCCTTGGTGGTACTGGAGATTGATTAAACTTGAGCTGAGGGCCTTTACACTGAGATATATCCCTAGTCATTTTTAAATTTCTTTTTTTTTTTTTGTTTTAAACAGAGTCTAAGTCCCTAGGTGTCCAAACTGGACTTGAACTTGTGACCTTTCTTCCCAGTTGAGATGTTTAATAAAACATTGAGATACAATCAAATTAATACAATTTTTAAAGAACTGACAACATCATTGTTGTCAAAGATGTAGGAAACTAGATACCATCACATAGATTAAAATTTTAGTATTTGGAATAATTATTACATACTACTTAGAAATTTGAAAACGTAGCTTAAAACTTTGCTATTAAACTCAAATACCTACAGAAATTCTTGTATGTATGTATTATTAGATAAATGTAGGGATATCCCAGTATCTTTTTGTAAAGTTCTAAATTTTGTAAAAATTCAAGTATCTACTTTTCAGAGAGTTTACAAGATGGAATGTTTATATAGTATGTAAAATGGATGAGTTTAATATATATGTATCAGTATAAAGAGGTCTTTAAAATAAAGCTTAAAAAGAAATACAAAGCTTCAGAATGTTAAATACAGTAAAATTTTATTCATGTAAGTTTTAAAAATATTAAACACGTGTGTACAGTTAACAGATACAGATACAAGACAGAAGTATAAAATTATAAACTGTATAGAAAATCTGTAATAGTTTATCTTACTGGCAAGAAGGTGAGATGGTATAGAACAGAACTAGAGGAATAGGGGACGATTTAAATTTTCCTTGAAAGTTTTATTTTTCCAACAATAATAAAGATAATTTGAGGGAAACATGAAAATCAGTCAGTGCATTCTATTTTAGGGTAGCAGGTTTCTCTTTTTATACTTTGCTGCATTTTATTTCGCCTTTTCAAAATTCCATGCAATTACAATAAATGTGTAATTTTACTAATGAATTGTTGTGTCATGTGAAATTTGAATCTAAACGTAACTATTTGAATAGAATTTTCAACTGCGTAGGTTATTTATGGATGGGTTTCATAATATAGGGGCAGAAATATATTTTACATTGAAAAAAACCCAAGAAATTTCATCTTTTTTTGAAAAAGGAATTTTCCCATTGAATGACTTAGGGAAGACCTTTTCTTGTGTGCGGGGAATGGAATTGATCAGTGGTTCCTGTACGTGGCTAATCTTAAGAATCACTGGAAAGTCCTTTAATGTGCAAAAGTATAAGCCTCACTCCTGGTTTATGGATCACATTCTCTGAAGATGGAGCACAGAGATTTGTTCCCTTTATTTCTTCAAGACTTTGATAGATACTGGGGTGTCCGGTAATTACTTCACTTTGGATCACTTTGGTCAGATGTCTTCTCAAGTTCTCTTCCTTTCTATTATTACTGTCGTTACTATCAGTATTATTATTTAGAGATGAATTAGTTCTCTATAGGAATGGAATCTAGTTCTTCCTCATGGAAGGACAGGAAGGGGGTGGCAGAAAAATCTTCTAGCTTGTAAAGCAGACTTTCCCTCGAAAGTCCCACTAGGCACTTTCCTGCCCACTTTACAATCATTTTGGGTTTGAGATATCCTTCGTGTTCAAAATACAGTTATTTCCAGGGTTCATTTTTATGTAACGTTCCAAATGCTTTCCTCGGTCTGTTGACGGCTTACTTTGGTACCTCCCTTAATGTTCAAGAATGCAGCCAGCAGTTGGATGTCAGTTAGGAGCATTACGATTTTGGCTGCCAGGAAAACAAACATTACTGCAAGTCTATTTGCATGTAACTCCCTGTCAATACTAAAAGTAACCAGTAGGCACAAATCTTTGGTCCTGAATTTCAATGTTCTTTGTACTTCATTTCCAGGTGAATATAACCTCTATTTGTACACCCCCCCACCCCCCAAAAAAGACTGTGCTTTGTGTCTTTGAATCAGTTTGTCTTTCAGGTAGGCCTCACCATAAATCCTTTGACAGGTATCAGAGAAATTACTGTGCTTTTTGTGTTTGAGATCATAAATACACAAGTCATAACTGGAATGCTTCATGACAGAAACTTCTCATCTTTATCTGTCTTACAGATCTTTTCTGAGACCTGGAAGAATGAGACAAGAAAAGAGAAAACATCAGAGAAGAAATTTCCTTGTCGAAGAGTTCTGTGTGTTTTAAGGATCATGACCTAAGAAGTGTCCTAAATAGACGTGTGCTTCTAATTACCTTTTCAACATGAAAATACAGAAGTTGTTTAATAACAGATTTCTACTTAGAAGGAGACAGAGACCAGCTGAGGTCACCAGGTTTGTGTAAAGGGAAGTTGGCATGGAATTTATTGTGCTTGAGTGCAGACAGACAGAGGGCAAAAAGCCATCTGTAGGAACAAAGAGGAGTGGGCTTTTGCACAGGGCTTGACAGTGGGCAAGGGACATTAGGTGGGAAGATCTAAACATCGATGGTCTGACGTTCTCTAAATGTCCCATGTCTCGGTGAATAAAGTCCTCAGGGCATCTGGTGTAAATGTTTGGGTGTCTTCAGATGTCCTGCTGTTTGGAAGATTCCATGCTTCATCTTATCTCTTTTTCAGACACCCTATGTTTGCTGAGGGCACCACTGCTGAGCTGGGTTTTCTGAGCACAAGGCTGCTGACGAACAGGTTGGATGCTGGGAAAGTCACATCTGAGTTCAGCCTGATACTACTAAAAACAATTGTTTTTGTGTTTCTTTTTAGTTGTTTTCCTGCAACTGAAGGAAATACTTTTTTATTTCTGCACTCATCTTGGGCATTTAGCCCATGCTGACACCCATACCTTTAACTTGACCAACATTCAAGGAAATAGGACTTTGGGAGATCTGCCCACAGAGTTCCATTGTAGAAGTTATGGCCTCTTCATGCTTGGTGTTGTCTCCTCTCCTGGTTCTGTATTTTACTCACCTCCTGACTGATAGCATTCTTGTTTATAGCTGAGTATTGGTCTCTGAGATCTGGATTCAACTTTTCCAAATTTACCCTCAAATCTTTTATTAGCTTCAGTTTTACACCTCTAAACTTGAGTACTCTGCTTCTGGCACCTGCATACCAACCTCAAAGCATCTACCTATGCTCCTGACCAATCCCTTAAAAAACAGGAAGATACCACCTCTCCCTGAATGACAGGGATTGCTGTTGTCTTGCTCCATTTTGGTCTGTCTCATTTAATAAGAGTTCAGTGGGTTAATGTATTTGATGGTGTTTTTAAAAATCTGCCCAAAATTTTACAGTTACTTGTGTCTTTTCTTTTTCTTTTGCAATACTGGGGATTGAATTCAGGGCCTTCATATTGGGCTATATCCCTTGCTCTGCTTTTGTTTTTGTTTTGTTATTATATTTCCCAGGCTGAGCTCAAAGTTTTGATCTTGTCTTAGCTTCTCGGCGTGCTGGGATTATAGGCTTGCACATCCATGTGTAGCTTTCAGCTTTCCTTTTCACACCGAGTTGTGTAGAAGAAGTTTAGTCTTGGGCTGTCCAGTCACATGGAACTACAGAGCCAATTGATTTTACTTTATGGAAGTCATTCAATCTGGAAAATAACTGATTCCCTCAAACGTCCAATCCTTGTAAAGAGATAATAAAAAAAAGATGATAGTAACACACTCAAAGAAACCAAATGGAAATCATTTTTCCCACTCCTTAATATTTAATTTACTAATCCATAAATATTTCCTGAACACTTTATTCAGGAATGACACTTGAAACTATCCAAAAGGAACACACAATTGCTAAGAAGTAACTAATAAACAAATTTCATAACTGTGGCAGATAGTCTGTAATAGTATGTGGAAATGCTTTACGATTACAGAAATTGTACATTTATTAAGAAATGGGGATAGAGAGACTGCTCCTCCAGTAAAATGATATTAACAGAAATCAAAGTTGGCAATTTTTTTTCTGTAAGGATCCAGATATATATCAAGAATTATAACCAGGCTTTCTTTTAAGTTTTTGAGGCTATAATTTTAGCACAATATAGAAATTCATGAACAAGGATGTGAGCTAATAAAAATTTATTTATAAAAACTGGAAGAGAAGCAAGCAAGATTGGATTGGCATTCTTAGTTTGCTGATGCCTGGTCCAAATCATATACAGCAAGTAAGTCCAGGCACAAAGGAGGGCATGGTGAAAGCTCAGAAGCAAGAGTGATGTACCACTTGGTGTGGAAGAGTAATGCAAATATAGCCAGCAAACAATGGTGGAAAAGAGCCAAACAAGAATAATGAAGTCTGCATTGGGTAAAATCCCACATGCTAATCTGAAGTCTTGGGTTTGTACTATGTTGGAGTTTTAAAATGAACTTCTGATTTCTAAAACTACTACAAATAAATTTTTTGATTTTTAAAAATTAGTAATGAAAAGTCTATTAGAAGAAAGACCATTAGGTAAATTTTTATTTAAATATTTTTTCATAGACACTGGGTTATTGATATATATATATGTATGTATATATATATATATATATATATATATATATATATACCTAATCACTTCCTCTAACGGCTTTCCTATAGAAATCAAGGGAGTACTAATGGAGACAGCAGTGATTACATGAAATTCTAAAGGAAGTCAACTACAGAACATGAAAAATCACTGTGTACCTCAATAGATTTTGCAAAATGATAATTTACCTTTAAGATAGTTTGAAAAATAGCTTCCAAGACATGGCATGTTTGAAATCATCTATTAAAACTTGTGGCACTAAGAAAATCTTGGAAGTTTTTCCATTCAAGAATTGTCTGAAACTAATAGCAAGTGTATGTAAAGAGATTTTAAAAGCTCTTCAAAAAGGTATACATTCTAAGGAACTCATGAATCATTTAATTTCTTCTCTTTTACAAAAATTCCTAATTTATTTATTTTTTATTTTATTTAAAGAGAAGAAAGAAAAACAAAACAGAACAAAACAGAATAAAGGGTAGCAACAATACAGAACTCCAAGAAAAAAAGGAAAAGAACAACAACAAAAAAACCAAAGAGATTATTACTTGACAAATTACATACTGACTTCTTGGAAATAGCTGTTCAAATTAAAAAGTTAAAACATGTAAAGTAGACATTCAAACAGTGAGTCTGTTAACAGTTCTGTTCCATGATCTGACCAAAAAAACAGTAATATGGTCATCCATCTTACCCACTCAAATATACATTCAATTATATCAAAAGGGTAAAATTAAACACAACAAAACAGAACAAAGCAGATCACAAGGAAGCAATGTGAGGGACATAATTCCAAAACTAGACAATTGGAGATATTTACTCTCTATCGTATGGACTCTTGTTTTCTTCCAAATAATTGTCCATATTGTCATATACAGGGAATTCACATGAAACAACATAGTATGGAATTGATCTGAGCAGGACGAGGAGGGCGTTTTAGGTCTTCAAGACCAGACAATAGGGAAGCCGAGAATGGCTGTCATAGTGTCTCTCATTCTCCTAAAAACAGCTGTCCATACCTTCATGTGTGTTGAACTTAAACAAAGCAAAACAAGCTGAAATCACTTTGAACAAAGAATGATAATTTTGCTGGATTATACATCATGACATTACTGAATCAGCACTGGGTATTATAGTGTCTCTTTTTCTTCAAAGTAGTTGTTCATTTCAACATGCATTATACAGTTGGTTCTTGTAAACTATTTGTGAGCTCTACACATGCATGAGTCTCTAAATGTATATCTATCCTTTCTGTATTAGAGGTAAAAACAAAACAAAGCAAGATAAAACAAAACAATTCCTAGAAAAGCATGAAGCAAAAAAGTCATATACAACCGCAATACAAGGTGATCTACAATGTTACCATGATGTCTTAGCAGTATATAACAACATTAATAAAAACAAAGCATTGGAGACATTATAAGACTTCAAAAGTAAGTAATAATCAAACCAGAGTGGGTATCTTAATGAATCTTGTCATCTTCAGTGTAGTTGCCTATACTCTTAGACTTGATGCTATCAATCATAACAGATTAAATAAAATCAGTCAATATAAAGTAGCAATCTAACAACCCAGATTCAAATAAGATCAGTCATAATAAGACAGTATAAGTTATAAAGGGCTTCAGATTAAGTTGACAGGAAATTAGGGATGATTACCGTAATATGTCCTCTTAATTTTGGGATAGCTGACCATGTCCTCAAGTCTAGCGTAAGTAGACAAACTGGAACAGCATGTAATCCATCCAAGCAGAGTGATGAGAATAATGTAAATTTTAAATCTTGTTACCCAATTAACAATATCCTCTGCCTTCCTTTTTTAGATAATTCCTCCCCTTTCACTCCCATAGGGTGCACTGCTTGTTTTGGGTCCCTATTTAGAGCATCTCAATGGACCCTATCTCCTGATCTACTCTGCCTGTGTTTCTCTCTGTTAGTATTTCGAGGCCCTCTATACTAGAGATTACAGCCAATCTTCTCTGTCTTATTTATGCTCTGTTTTTCTGCCATTGGTTGTCTATTCTTCTGTTCCACTCCACTGTCTGCCCCATTCACTGAGGCCTCTCTGCCATTGTTCCTGAAATGCTCCTATTCTTGTTCTCTCTCTCTCTCTAAAATGTCCTTCAGTATTTTTTTGTAGGGTTGGATTGGTGGTCACAAATTCTCCAAGTTTCTCTTTGTCATGGAAGCATCTTGTTTCTCCATTAATTTCTAGAGAGAGTTTTGCAGGACACATCAATCTAGGCTGGAGGTTGTTCCCTTTCAGGGCTTGAATTACTTCACTCCAAGCTCTTCTTGACCTGATGGTCTGTGTCGAGTAGTCTGCTGTGATTTTGATGGGTTTTCCTTTATAGGTGATTTGTTTCTTTTCTCTGATGGCTTTTAATATTCTGTTCTTATATTGAATTTCTGGGATCTTGATTATTATGTGTCTGGGTGTAGCTCTGTTTGGGTTGTAGGTGGCTGGAGTTCTGTATGCTTCATATGTGTGCATATCATTTCCTTTTTCTATGCTTGGTAAAATTTCCTTAATGATTTCTGTGAATAGCCTTTGCAATTGCTCTGTTTTGACTCCTGCTTCTTCATTCACTTGTTTTATTCTTAAGTTATAGATCCTCTTGTCATCTTCCAGTCTTTGTATCTTTACTGCCTGCTCCCTTGTTATTTTTAAGAGATCTTCCCTTTCATGATCACACATTGCAAGCCTGTGTTCAATTTTTGATAGTCTATCTTTGGTTTCTATCAAGCAGTTTTGCCAGTTTTCTATGGAGTCTTTAGTTTCCTGATAATCTCTTTGAATTTGCTTCATGATTTCTAGGTTTTTCTTGTTTTCTTCATTAAACATTTCTCTCATTTTGTGTTCCTCCATTCTTCTGTCTGTGTCTTCTTGAGAGGTGCCAAGCCTTTCTTTTATTAATCTACTTATCTCTTGTTTAATTTGAATTAATATTTCAGTTTTGATCCCACTTATGAGGTCCTAAAGATATCTCTTTATGTCTGCTACTGCTGTGTTTGATGTTGCATGTTTGCTGCCCTCAATCTCTTTTGTATTTACCTCTCCTGGATCAATGTTCTCAGGGTTGGGGGCTGGGGATTATTTCTTATTTCTCCCTCTCGTCATGTTTTTGGTTCCTTCCACACAAGTGTACAGTGTAATTCCCAGCCCCTTTGCTTGTTGCTTAAGGCTCCTCTGGAGCATGCAGGCTAGAGGCTTCTACCCTCCGCCGGCCGCTATCAGAGAGTGAAGTTCAAGCAAGCACAGTGTGTGCTGGCTCCTCTCCTCTGGGCCAGTCAACCTTTGCAGGCCTTCACTGCGTCAGTGTGTGGCTGTGCTCAGGGAATTAGTTTCTAGCAACCCACTGGGTCCCGGCCAGGGGCACGGCCCAATCCAAGCAGATTCCACCATTCTGCTCTGCAAGGGGAGCAACCAACTGAAGCCTATTCGTTATGGAGTTAAGGCTGTCCTGCCCAAATCCAACATGTCGGTTTCCCCTTTCCCATGGGAGGGTCTTATTCCCATCACTCACCGCATGTTGATGCTGGTCCCTGAGAACTGCTGGGCTCCCAGACCTCTGACTTCAGCGCAGCTGTGGCACAAATTCACAGTGCCTCTGGGTGGGTTGTGTGCAGGGCCATGTCCAGGTGAGCCGCACGCAGGGCTGTACAGCTCCACGCTCTGGCCGCTCAAGCCAGTAGCATCAGTGCAGTTTGGTCAGTCAGGTCGCTCTTGGGCAGGAATTCAGGTGGCTCAAGGAGGGCACCATGCTTGCTGATCTTAGCTTCACTAACGGTAGCCCCAGGACCTCATATGTGAGTGTTTTTTTTTTTTAACATTAGTTTCTTCCTGAGTTGAGGGTGTCCATCTCTCTCTGTTTGGGTCTCTCCAGGGTGTTAAATTCTGGCATTTAAGCTGTCTCTCTCAGAGAGGATCTCTTTCCTGCTACCTACCGGTCTGCCATCTTTGGAAACTCCCCCCAGAAATTTCTAATTTAAAAATAATAGTGAGGTCTGGTGGCACATGCCTGTAATCCCAGAACTCAAGAGGCTGAGGCAGGAGGTTTGCTGCAAGTTCAAGGCCTGCCTGGGCTACCTAGTGAGTTCAAGGCCAGCCCAGACTACATAGCAAAACTCAGACCCCCCCAAAAAACAAAACAACACAAAACAATACCATGCCCACATTGGTGACAGAAGACATTATAGCTCTGGAGGGGAGCAGACTACCTAGAAGGAAATTCTCACTTGAGTCAGAAGTCTGGACCTCTAGTGCTGTCTGAGGCTCTGCAAGTCTTTTTGTCTCTCAGAAGGTAGAACATACTCAGTCTGTGACTGCACAGCAATAGAAATCATGAGACACCAAGAAACTTGGCTATGGAGGTCAAAGCTATAAGGATTACAGGAAGCCTGAGAATCAGCCTGCCCTGGTGTAACTAGGTGATTGCTGAGGAAGCAGAATGATGTGGTGAGGAATTTCCTGACCTCCTTCATAATTTCATTCAGGTGATGAATGAAGGCACCAAAATGACGTTGTATAGCAACTTTGTTTCCTTGATCTGGGACACTGATCACAAGAGTTCCCTGTCTACTATATATAGACTTGTGATATGAAATGAATGAGGAGTCCTAAGTCCTAAAAGAAAAGGGGATTATTAGCAAAGTATGTATAAACACAGTATTTTAAGGACAAAAATAATAAAGAATCTACTATGTGAATCTTTTTTAATCAAAAAGGATTTTTTCTTGGAAAGCACAAAAATGATATTAGCATACTTTGCAAACACACACACACACACAACAGTGACAGAATTATTGATGTCTTAATTACCTTATAGTAGGGAAAAAAATCATTCCACTGGAGTGGCAGGAAGGTCCCAGGTCCTTTTGAGGAATGTTCCTAATGATTTCTGTTGAAGCAGAGAGATAGTGAGATTTAAGTCAATATGTAGCAAAAATAATAATTAAATGTCTTTAGGTTAGAAATGGCCCTTATATGGTATCTTCCACGGGAAGCTTACAAGCACATGGTAGGTGTCTTTAGTGACTGATGAAGAAAGTTTCAATTAGAAGCCCACAGAGCCAAGATACTGGTAAGCAGAAAACTTCAGACAAGCTGGAAGGAAGATCAGTAAGTAGATGCTGGGAGCTATTGCGTATACAGCACACCTGGGCTAAGAGGAGTTAGGAGTGGGCGAGCCCTTAAACTGATACAAGTGTGTTTGCCATCTACTGTTTTTGGCTTGGTCCTCTATTACTCTTAAATTGCTTTTCCTTTTGGAAACTGCATTTTGATAGCGTATAGTCCCAATGTGAATATAACTCAAAGTTTTTGGACAAAATTGACCAGAAAGTCAAGCAAGTTAAATACTGTTTTCCAAAATTTAAACTTAGAGTAGGTTTATGCAAAGACATGAAATAATTAAAAATGTTATTCTAATTAATGAATGAGATTTTGAGCAGTTTCTCTGCTTGCCTAAAAGCAACAACAACTGTGACCTTTAGCCCAAAGTAACAAACCAAAAATCCACCAAAACCATCATCAACAATACCCAAGGTTCAGGGGATTCCATGATGAATTTAAATAAATGGGATTTTTTTCATGTACGGAGAAAATGGTGCTCTGTCCCATTATGCTAGCACTAGCAGTGTTCTTTCTGTGTGAAAACACTAAAGACGGTTCAATAACTTCACTTAAAAATGACTCCAGTGAAGAATTTTTACAGTGTTAAACGTAAATGTGAGAATCATTGTCACCCTCTAGAAAGATATTGAATTTTTTTAAAAAGCCTTTCGCCAGAATTTTGCATGATCTTTACCATTAATTTTTCTAGCTTTTGTCAGATGTTACAAGTTTTCTTGTTTTGCACAACTTTCTTAGTCCGAAAATCCTTTCTAAACTGATGTGCATCCTTAAAAACTCTACCACATGGTGGCGCTATGGTTGTGCCTTTAGTGAAATCGCTCGCTTTCCTTTTCAGGAAAAACACACCACAAAATACGAAGTTTAAAAAAAATACGAAGTTAAAACAAGACAAAACTCAGTCTTCAGATTCCAGTAGTCTTAGGAAAATATTTTTTTCTCTCTTGCTTTGTTTTCTCTTGTTTTGTTCTCTCTTGTTTTGTTTCCTCCTTGTCTCATTCTTCTGGTTTAAAAACTTGCGACGTTTTTTATTTTGGTTCTTGCAGTTTTGATCAGTGGGATGTAAAAGTAAAGACCTGGTAGGACCTGTGTGATTCTGAACAACACGACGCTGGATTAATGATATTCCTGATGCTTGACTGCTGCCCATTTAGAACCCTTTTCATGCGCTCCATAAATGCGTCCCGGGGGAATTTCCAGCACACTCCATCTTTCTGACCAACAGCTTGCTCGTTTATCCCAACCTGAAATAAGATGTACTGATGTGATTAAAGACAGATGAGGTTTGATGGATGGAGACCTGGTCACTTAAATTTGAACCCTGAATCTGCACAATGTAAATAGTCCTAGATTAGAAAATGCTCTGGAGTAACAGTGACTATTTTACTTTGTTATTTTAGGTTTTTATCACTCCTCTCTAGCCCGTGCTTTGTGCTAAGAAAAGTAGTCTTAAAGTGGAAGAAAAGTTCCGTTCTGCACACCGGAAGAAAAGTTAGCCTGGTGATTCCTGATCAATAATTCACAGAAAGTGTATCCATCACAAGGGCCACTAGACTTTCTAACATCGTGGATAATAGTAATATTTTAGCTGAGCCATTTGAGAAGAAAAGTTGTAAGTACACTGTTATAGAGAAGCATTTTTCAGTAAAACTAAAGGTTGTTAAACTAAGTATTATTTCCTCCAGTGATAGAAAAGTTCCCGATTTCTAGTGTTGTGTAACAAGCTTCCATGAACTTAGTGAACTCAGGCACAGATTTTTATCAGTTCATACTTCTGCAGGTCAGAAATCTGAGCAGGGCATGGCTGGTTTCTTGCCAACTAGTGCAAATTTGAACAGAAATGCAGATAATAAAGGCCAGACTCAAAAGGTTTTAGTTGGAGGTGAGGGCTCTCTTGTGAATTGAACGAGAGGCTGTGCCTGTGTCTCTGGAAAAACAAAATCTACCTTTTGCCCAAGTCTTGAGACTTTGCAGGAGACTGAGATTAAGGGCCATTGAACACTTGATCTGGGAGAGGAAATTCAAAACCAGCCAGACACTGGGGTCTATTTGTAACCTGATGTGTTGTGAGAACTGGGAGTAAAGTCACTCACAGTTCCTTTCAACATGATCCTAACGGGCAATTCATAGCATTGTTTTGCATCTTCTAGACTCGGAAAAAAATATGTATCTTTTTGGTCTTTTCCCCTGTGACCTGCCTGAGGGGGAGGACTGCTCTCAAATGGTCATGTGATTAGGGCAACATTACCAGATCTCTCTTTCTCCTTCTTAAGATTAACTTATATGGGTCCTTGCTTACATCTCAAAATTCTTTTGTAGCACCTAGGATAGTGTTTGAATGAATAATTGAGTGTACACACCAGGATCAAGTCTAGTTCCTCAAAATAGCAGCATTCTCAAAATGGTAGCAGTGGGCGGGCGGCGTTTTTGTTTGTAGGTACCTACCCTGCCGGCTCCGTCGAAGACACAGCACTGAGCTGGGGAAGACCTTAGAAAAGGAGTCCAGTGATTCTGAGAATGTGAGACAAGGTGCAGAATCAGCTCAGAGTCACACCCCCGTCAGCCAGTGTCGCTGAATTCTGATCTCCAGCCTAGCTACTCGCAGCAAGGCAGGGTGCTGCCTGCAGTGGGGTTTGCATCAGGCTGAGGAAACTAAGGGTGGTTTAGTAACTTTTTAGTTATATTACTTTTCATTTAGTGACTGTTTTTCATTAGTGTATCATACTATTTTTACTTTTTGGCTCTGATAAGACAGGGGCTGGCTAAATCACAAAGAAATGATTTGTACTACAATTCCATAACTCACATTTTAGCTGTGAATGAAATATAAGTGATTTCTAGGTCGTAATTTGGTTGATAAATAATACAGTCTCTTCAAAATGCGAGGAAGTCCTTCAAAAGAAGAAAATAAGAAAACTACATCCAAAATTAAAAATATTAGAGTTCAAGTATTTGAAGTTATTATTTAAAAATTTATTGCTTTAAATTTTCAAATCATTTTACAGCCTCCTCATTTCCCTACATTAATTCCCTAAATAGTGAAGAAATTTACCCCTTAGAAGCGTCAGGTTTTACCAGTAATGCTATAGTCATTATTAGGAGGAGCCCAGAAAGCCTGGAATTTTCTAATCTAGTCTATCATCCTTGCTTCTGCATGTTCAGAATACATAATGGCATGATAATATTTTTTACATTGGAGTAGTAACTGTATCTGAAAGGATTATTAATAATCAGTAATAAAAAGAAAATAGATAAATATATAAAAGCTGTCAGGTAGTGGCTGGTACTATGTGCCACAAAGCATTTGACCCATTTTCTCTAGTGCATTTGTTCTCCTGCAGTGTAGATATTATCCACTTTGTTCTACATGTGGATAACAAAGTTCAGACTAAGTAATTTGCCTATGGCTCTAAATCTAGGAGCAGTCACAGCTGTAGTTCAGTCTCAGTGTTCTACACTCCAGGGTTGCTATGCTATTGCAGGCATGATCATCGAGCATCCACTGCTTTTTATTCCTGTCTAAGATCAATCATTATATTCTGAGATAAGAGAGTATACTGCAGCACCAAAGCCCTTGATTTGGTATTGGGAATGGAGTTTTAGTTTTGATATTGTCAATTACCACGATGAACTTGATGAATCACTTGGAGTTTTCTGAGCCTCAGTTTTCTTATCTGTAAATCCTGGGTGTGGGATGAAGTGACTCTCACTGGCGGCTGTTGACCTGAAAAGCTGGCCACCTTTCATTGAGGTTAAATTACCCTATTTTATTTGTCTGTTCAACTGCTTATTCACTTGCACATTCCTTTTGCACTTTATTTCTGTGGTATTTGTAGTTACCCCTGCTAATATCAACGGGACATTGACTACTCCCTCTGTCACTACACTGCTGCAAGTATACTGCCTGCTTTAGTGACGGCCTTGGGTATCAACACTAACAACAATTGCATACCCTCTCTTATTTGAATTCCAGAATCTCTGTGAGATAGTCATTATCTCCATTTTATAGCTGATAGTAAAGCAGCTGGAGAAAGTTTTTAAAACTCACTAGAGGTCACATCACTAATTAGTGGAGTAGGTACACAATTTAAAACTGTCTTCAAAGTCCAAGACTTTTTTCTTACCACAACTGTGAACGTGACATTTATAGGATTCTCTTTATTCAGTGATAGCTGTAATAAGGAAATAATCTTTTAAACATGACAGATAGAAAAACACAGGACCCTTCCGTGAGTGCTTGTATCCCATGGCACACAGCATGTACCACTGTGTGTAAATATACACAACTCTGAGAGGCCGAGTGAAAAGGATCAGTTTTTTTTCATTGACTCAACAGACCTTTACTGACTGTGGCACTCTGTGCCAAGGGCACTGCAGAGTGAAGTTTGGTGCAGTAGGATCCCTGTGAAGAGCACCGAGAGAATACTTAGGGTGGCTGTTCCCCTGGCTTTCCAGGTTGGGAAGAGACAGGCTGGCACTGCAGTCCCCCGAAAAGGAAGGCATCAAGGGCTCTGGCCACTGTCCAGGATCTCAGTGAAACACAAGTGAGACACGGTTCTCCAATTGGGAAAATACTGATGCCATCCAACTTAAGGACAGCGATTTTTCTTTGAAAGAGAAAGACTTGGCTTTGGGGCCTAATTCACGAAGGGGCCATGGAGGAAACAGGAGGAAAAAATTCACCCTGAGACACTGACAAGAGCTGAATGAAAGATGATTATTTTCAATGATGAAAATGAACATGAATTCAGAAGCCCAGCGGCCCAGAATAGAGCACTAGAAGACAGATATGACTTCCCACTGACTGGCCAGGGAGGTCTGTGTGCATGATTGTGAGTGCATGTGCTTAGGTGTGGGCTCTGTGAGTATACATGTCTGTGCATGTACATGAGTGGGTGTGTATATGCCTGCATGTGTATATTCCTGTATACCGTGTTCACATCTGTGCATGTATGTCAGCATGTCTTGTGTGTGCACTTCTGTGTGTAAATGCATATGTGGACACATACACGTGTGTCCATGTGTCTCTGTAGATGTGTTTCTGTGTAGGTGTGTGTATATACTTACACATGTGAGTGGATCTCCTTACAGATGTCTGCTCTCTCTTGTGTGTAAGTGTATCTTTTGTGTGCATGTCTATTTGTGGTACATGTGCAAGTGTGTCAGAGTATCCCTGTGCATGTACTATTTGAGAGTAAGCAAATGTATATCTCATGAATGTATGCAGATCCGAGCCTGGGTACATGTCTGCACACTGTGTTTGTATGAGTTCATGTGTAAGTGTGTCTTACATACCTAGGCATTTATCTGTGCACTGTGTATATATGTGTACATGTGGCACTGTGTCCTGTGTACACATCTCTGTGCGTTATTATATAGATTGTGCATATGCACAAAGAAAGAATCTAGCAGGACAAATCCCTGCTGATGCTGCAGGCAGATATCTATCTGCTCTTACTCTAGAATAAAGAAATACTGGAAAATCTATAAATATATGTGGCTAGAATCTATCTTGCAAATTTTTAATACTAACAATGTATTTTTTGACACAAAATTCCCCAAAGAGCTGACAAAGCTGGTAATTTTAGCCAAGATCCATGAAGTATATGAAAGGGTGGAATGGAGGTGAAAGGGTTTATTCTCTGTTATTATCTATGCCTTCTATAATGCAGTCCTTTCCATTTTCTCCTGCCCCCTACTTGCCAGAGAAATTGCTTCTTTTGTCTGAACTTGTTTACAACAGATGCCTTATTATAGCCTGGGTTTTAATTGTCCTTATGAACACAGAAAACAAAATGAAGGGAGGAAAATCCAACAACGACAACAAACAATATCAATCTACAAATATTTTTAAACAGAGCTGGAGGAAATGATAAATATATTTCACAATTATTTTAGTTCCATAGAGAACCTGGAAGCCTGACCTATTCCCTACGTGGTTACATCCCTGGGGCAGGGATAATTATGACTCTTTGTGTTCGTTATCCAAATGTAGCTGTAAGGATCTGGTATGTTTCTCTCTAGTATATGATTTCTATTCAAGTGGGCTTCTGCTCAAACATAGCTTTTTAAAATATATATATATATTTCTGAAACTAATTTTAGTTCTTTTCCTTTCACCAAAACAAAAATGTTTAATTTCAGGTCCAGGTTTAATAATAGTGAAATTCCAGGCCTAGAATGCAATATATATTTTTTAGATCAAGTTTACTTTCATCCATGCATATGAAAGTGGTACATTAAAAAGAGAAAAACATTTTTCCCTTCTTTTACAACTAATTATGAAAACAGGGAAAACTAAATATAAATCTAAAGTCATAAATTATCAAGCTTTCAACATCTAATTTTTAATGTTGTCTCTGGTTCTCAGAAGGCTGTTAGCAGTTTTTGCAGGGCTTGAAGAAGCCCCAGAGTAATTGTGTTGGAGACGCAGGATGTAGTGGTGGCTACCATGGTGTAATCGAATTTACCCAGGTACGAAGCGCCTCTCTTTGCCACTTAATAGGGAACTCATAGAACTCCTTAATTAGGAAACGTGTCAAAAGCGCGTCCTGAATTCATTTCACCTTTGCAATGGACCATGTTGAAGTAGCTGTACATCAGGTAGGGTCTAGTCTAATGCTGTTGTTAAATATGTAGGTTGGGAGAAGATAGAGACACTGAGCATCTCAACACCTCTGAGTACAACAGCACACTGTGTCCCTTGCAAGGTCTGTAAGATAGTAGTGTAAAAGATTAACTCAGGGTACGGCAGGGAAAGTGCTCTGATTCTTGAGACAGAGCTGGAGAATGACAGTGTGTGCCCCAGGACAAGGTGTTTAGAATATTAGGGGTCGATTGAGGCCCAGCTGAAAGGTCAGGAGGGATCTGATGGAAGTCACAAGACTCAAACTTTAAAACAAAATGTTGCAGGGAACTTTAGTGTAAGTAAGCATAAGGAAAAAAGCAATTTAAGTTTCAGAGAAATATCTAAAAGACCAAAACCTGGGTGACTTGGATAGCAAGGAAACTGTCACATAGGCAAGGGGGCTTCATAAATCATTCAAACCTACTGAGCATCTACAAAATGTGGACCATTCTGGGTGTTTTTTGGTTTGTTGGTTTTTTATACAGGGCCTCACTGTATATAGTACAGGCTGGTCCTGAACTTGAGCCCTTCTCCTGCCTCAGCCTTCTGAGTGCTAGGATTTCAGGCGTGTGCCACCATACCTAGTAATGCTTTGAATTTTAGCTAGCTGGGATATTCTCTAAAAGTGTTGATTTATGATTTTAGATGACGTATAAACAGGATATGGGAGAGAGTAACATTTTCAGGAAAAATGCTAAGACAGTGTTCAGATCACTACTTACTGTAAAGCAGGATTTATATATAAAGGTTTCTAATTCTATCAGCATAACTGCCATGTTTCCATTGCAAGGGCGTGGCAAGGGCCTTGTGTGCCTCTGGCCAAGCTATAGAGCTCCCATGTTCAGCAGATGTGCATAGCATGAGGCCATGTGAACTCTAGGGGATGGAGACCCTGAATGTCAGTGTTGGAAGGAGCTATGCATGTTATTGCCTTAAGCTCCATTAGGTCCTCCTGGAATTAACTACACTTTAGATATGGAAAGAACCGGAAAACTGATTGGTAATGGTAATGGATGTGAAAGTTGTTTTGTTCTCTTTCTCCCTTTTTTCTACTCATCTAAGACAGACTGTTTCTCTTTAAGTGATTAATAAGATGGATTTTGTTTTACAAATTAGTTGACACAACTGTCTAAACTCTAAACATGTGCAGACAGTACTCTTTTCTTCCCTCACCCCTTTTTGATTCATGGCTCCCATCCGTCCACATCCTCTATAGGGGGAGGCAGGATTTTTATTCCAAGAATGCACCACTGCACTGTGATTTCATAGAACGTGTAAACAAATGGCAGCCAGTTGAAGAAAACCTTGAACCGGCAGATCTCTTGTAAGAACAGATTCATCCAGTCTACAGACTTGCTCGCTTAAACCTTACTTTGAGGTTTTTCACCAAAGAACTCACTTTTCTTTCTTTCATTTGAGAACCTGAGCTGCAGTGTGTCCAAGTTAACTGAGAGATGCAGTTTCTGTCCCTAGTACACGACCCAGGAGCTCGCAGTCCAGAGGGGGCAGTCACTCCTATAAAGTCACCAGACTATCAGTTATCACATGGTGTCAAGTGCTATGAAAACTGATCACTTGCTGCTGTTATTGTATCTTACTCATGACATTTCAACATTTGAACATGTTTATGAGCTAGTGGACGGAGGCTCAGGTGGGAAACTTAGAGCCGAAGAAGTAAATTTCCGATAGCATAGAAAGGTGAAATTATAACCTCTTATCTTGCTTAGTTGTTTAACTTGAGCCTGCTATTTTTCTATTCTTCAGGAATAAAAGCCTTTAAGAATATTTGAATTGGCTAGATGACTTCCAGTCCTTATAGTTACCATTTTTCTTGTACTGTGAAGTGCTAGCAGATGTGAGTGCTTTATTCTGTATTGTATTCAGCCCAATCTACCACTCAGGAATATCTTGGTAGCTCACATGCTGCTTCAAGTCAAGGCAGGATGCTACCCATTTACAGCTCTAACCCAGACCCAAACTGAGTGTTAAGGTGCAAACAGGTCCCTTTCAAGAAGAACCTTGTAATTTTATTGCAAATACGTACAAAACTTAATTCCTGCAATCCTTTCCAAACAGGACTATCAAGTAGTTACGTAGAAAGAGGAAATACTTAACTTTTTGAGTGTTACTGGGTACCAAATCTGATGTGATTCTCAGAGGCCCAAAAGTCCAACCAGCTTGGTGGATAGAGGGATTACAGACCTGGAGGTCATAAAGACCAGGCTTAGTCTGGTAGTGGGTACATTGTGCTTATCTGCGGTTGCTCCTTTCCTGAGCATATAATTGTCCTGGGTAGATTCAGAAGCAAGCAGAGATTTAATGTTGGTTTCTTGATTTGTGTGATAATAGCCATTACTGTAGAATGAGACAAGCAGAAGCCTTCAAACTGTCTTACTGCTCCTAAAGATGTGACTCTTTTCATATCCCAGCTAAAGATAGAAAATTACACCCAAAGAAGAATTGTGCAAATTAGAGCTGCTCTCTTGTCCATTTTGTCTCATATGACAAAAATTTTAACTGAGAAACTTAGAAACAGCACTGGTTTTTCACAGTTCTGGAGGCTAAGAAATCCAGGATGAAGTTAAGAGGTGATTCATTGTAGACAGCACATTCTCTTGTGTCCTCTCGGGCAGACTGGGCAGAGGAAATTTTCTCAGCCCTCTTCGGTAAGGGCACACATTCTATTGCTGAGGGTTCTGTACTGAGTTGTCACTTTCTTTCCAACCTTATTTATAAAGATGACCCAAAGGAGTTCTATTATGTGAGAGGCTATCAACTTTAGCCCCAGGGCTCCATTAGAATTCCCCTGCTGTTTGTCATGATGTAAGTCACCTGGAAATTGATCAATCTGATATTCTGAAGAATATCACATCAGTCTACACTATATTGATGACGATATGATAATTAGGTTTGGTGATCAAGAAGTGGTAAGCACTGTGTATTCCTAGTAAGGAAGTCGAGACAGAAAGTAGGAGAAAATGTATGGAGATCCAGGAACTTGAAATATCAGGAGAAAATATCAGGACTCTTGTGGTCAGAAGCATGTTGTCATTCTCTCTGGGCAAGTGACAAAGTGTTGCCCAGATTACTCCACTCCTCCATCCCCATTCCCCCCAAAAGACATAGCTCTTGGTGAAGTGTGTTTTGTTTCCTGTTGAATTTTAGAAGCCTCATGTACTGTGACTTCTGCTCTAACTAACTTATTGGGTAACTTAGAAGACTGATGCTTTGATCTGGAACCCATAGTAAGACAGACCATGTGACCAACACATTTGATGTTGATTATCATCTCTGACTAGTCCACAGATAGACATCCTAGATCCGTATCATATAGTTCATGCCTTTCAGGTTACAGAATAGTTGCCATTTGAAAAGGCACCTTTGCTATGCTACCTGGCCCTTATAAAAGGTTAATGCCTGATTATGGAATATCAGTGATTGAATACCTGACAATAATTTCCTATAACAAGTTGGTTGATGTCACATGCACCAAATAAGAAGGACAGGTGGGTTGCAATTAGCAATCTGGTATATGATGAAAAGGGCACATTTGGGTTTGTGCTCTGTGGGTACAGAGGGCATTGCAAAGTAACATGGAGAAGAGGTTTAGATTTCTATACCACTTACTTCTATTGTATCATCTGTTCCCCTCCTAACTCACTCTTATTTTTTTATTTTAAATAGAAAAACCCCCAGAAAACTCAAGAGGCAAACAAACAATTAAAAACAGCAAAAGCAAAATGACAACAACAAACAAAAAACAATGGAGATACAGAATTTTTAACTCACCCTTATGGTATCATGGGATGTGTATATTTTCTATCATCAACTAAGAGAAAGCAAAGCCATGCATGGCTCACAAATGGGTTAGTTGCTTTTCTTGCTGTTAGTTGAAAATAAACTGCAACCGTACTATCACCTGTCACGTGGACCTAGGAGAACTGACTCAAAGCCTGAGGCTCTCTGGCCATTCTCATAGTGCCCACCAGAGGGCAATTTAGGGTGAAGAAGATACTCAGCAATCAGGGAGATAAGATGACTCTTCCAGTGGCAGTAAAATGTTTCCTCAGATGAAGGGGCTCACTTCACAATTGATGAGAATAGCAATGAATATGTGAGCATCAGAGCTGCTGACGCTAACACACCCCCCAAACCAGGAAGTATTTGGCCTAATGGAGTAAAGTAATGATTTTAAAAGGCATTAGTTTGGGGACAGTGTTTTGTAGGGCCAGAGTGGGACCTATAGGGTGTGGTATATACCCCGAACCAATAGGTGTTATCAAGGCATTGTGTCCTCAATAGTTTGCACATATACAAGAACCAATTTGTGCTTTCTTAAAGTAAAGCACTTCAAGTTTCAATATTCAATTTTTTGACAGGTCCCAAACAAAACTGATACTCAGTTTTGGGTCCACTGTAGGAATCAGTTTGACACAATCTTTCAGACTGGGGATTGGCTTTCCTTCCTTCCGTGTCTATCCTTGCCTGTCCTCTTACTACTCCTTCGTGCCAGTTCCCAAAATACCTGAATGCAAGCCTTGGTTTTGGACTCAGCATTGTGGGCTGATTCAGATGATGGCAATAGATGCCCTCTAGCTTAACTTCGTGTGTGTGTGTGTGTGTGTGTGTGTGTGTGTACTCTTTTTTTGGCGAGGCTGTGTTTTTATGGGCTGTACTTTCACGCTTATGTATTCTTATCGTTGCTGTATTCATATTCTGGATCACTGGCTATGCATTTTATTCTGCTTCTTTGGAGTTTGCTTTGCAAGTGTTTTCCTCCACTATCATAGACATTTTTTTTTCCTTCTCAGGAAGACTACACTATGTCCCTTTAATTTTTCCCACAATACAAGGCTCCAATATATATGTAAAAAGTAGAACAATATGTGAGTTAAAAGAGACGATGATGTCATATTTTTCCTTATATTCCATACCTGGTAGTTAACAGAAATTGTGTACCTATTTGTAAAGAAAAAAATACTTGTGGTGTGCTCAGAGTAATATAGGATTTATTATTAATATATAATATTTGGGTAATCATATAGTCTCTGTGGCAATCCTAATAGGCCATTAGTTTAAATAATCAGTTTACTCATGCTGTAGAATGATTGCTTAAATTTTACAGACACAGCCTGGTTCTCTATAAGTAATTGTGCTGAATTGATTATTTGGGAAGGTTTAATTTTATTCTAGAATTGTATTTGTTCTAAATTAGTGAGTAGCAATTCAAAAGAGATACCACTTGATCTTCAGTATCAATCAGAATTCAGAAAATCAAAGCTAAATGTTCAATGTAGCTTTGAGTACTGATTAATAAGGCCATAATATTATCTAAATAGTATGTCAGGGAGAAGAGTGTATTTCCCCCACTTCTCCTTCAGCTGTATGCACATATCTGTAGCATGTGTAATGGTGTGTGTGGAGAAATCAATCTCATCCAATTAAGTTCCCCTTCGGTAGTGTCAAGTGATGGATACCGGTGTGGTGCAAACAGCCGATAAAATTAATGCAAAAAAATTCTGGGAGAATGTCAGACAGAATAACTCTAGATCAGATTTCAAGTATAAAATTGAATAAAAGCATCACAAAATGAGCCTCCAAGAGACAGCCCCAGGAGGAAGGAGAACACAATGATGTTTTTAGCCTGGAGAATCACAGCTTCATCTGTTATCAGCGGACTTCAAGATACGTTGTGGCATGGAATGCTTGAGGATGATTTAGCACTTTTTCCATGCCAGTACATCCATTCTAGAAAGGCTACTTACTAAAATAACTTAACCTCCTAAAATATTTACATATCAAAAGCCGAGCTCTTTAGACGAATCTGTTAAATATTAACCTATTTTCAAAGAGAATGTCATAAAACAAGTCCTGAAATTTATAGTTCATGTTTTTATTTGATTGTTATATTTAATTTTAGGTCAGATATTCGAAAAATTTTTTTCTTATTGTCCCTGTAAACACAGAAACACATATGTACACACACACACACATGCACAAACACAATATTTTATGAATATCCATTAGTTTCATATTGGCTCAATAATTAAATTACCATTTTCCACGATTTATATCCATAGACATAACCAGATACTGTTTGTAATATTCAATGGAGACTTGGCATGGTGGTGCATGCCTGTAATCTCAGCACTCGAGAGGATGAGGCAGGAGGATTGCCATGAGTTCATGGTCCACTGGGGCTACACAGCAAGACAGTGTCTCAA
>PVJX010002975.1:0-34587 GCA_004027295.1 Dolichotis patagonum | reverse complement strand
CCTAAATATGTGAACCATGGCACCATGGACAGAGTGCTTTTGAAACCTCATTCTTATGATTTCAAAAAGAAATTTATAAAAACATAACATCCAATGACTTAGTTTGATTTTTATAAATGAAAAGATAGAAACTTCAAGAGAAAACAAAACATTACTTGTTGGTGGGTCTGTCTCAAAAGTGAACTTGAGATTTCTTTTTTTTTTTGGTACCGGGGATTGAACTCATGACCTCACGCTTGCCAGGCAAGCGCTGAAGCCACTGAGCTAAATCCCCAGCCCTGAACTTGAGATTCATGAGAACTCAGACATCTTAACTGAGTCATCCTTATGTTCCCAACCTCTCAGCCCAGAGGCTGATTATAGGAGCAGTGTTTAGTGAATACATGCAGAATAAAAGAAAACTCTCATGTGATAATATACAACCTTCCCTATATCCATCACTGTGTCTACTTGAGGGAAAGTACTTATGTTTAGAATCTTCCTCCCAAATACATATCTTTCTTTTTGTCTCACATTGGCTGAATAACAACATTTTGTGATGCTTAAATAAACAAAACTAATAATGCCTTCTGAATCTGAAAGGCGGTTGTTATAGTGTGCTTTTAAATGTCCCCCAAGAGCTTATGTATTGAAGGCTTTATCTCCAGCCGAGGGTGCTACTGGAAAGAGGTGGAAACCTCAGGAGGTGAGACCTAGCTGGAAGCCATGCATCACTAGGAATGGGAGGAGTGTAACCGTGAAGGGTACATTGGGACGGGCCATGGAACCTTTCTTTCTTTGCTGGTCAGCTACCTGGAGGTGAGCAGCTTGGTTACACCATGTGCAGCCGGCCAGATATTCTGTCTTGCCACCGTCTCAAAAGCCATAGAGCCAACTAACCATGGACTGAAATCTCTGAAGCTGTGAACCGCAACAAACCTTTTCTCCTTCAAGTTGATTTTCCTCAGATATTTTCTCACAGCAACAAGAGGTTCAATAACATATCAATCTTTATGTTAAAAAAAAAAAAGGTAGAAAAAAAGATTCTGGTGGGAAAGAACAGCTGGAAGAAGAGTGCGTAGAAGTTCCAAAGATCGTGTCTGACATTAGGTAACTGGCTAGAAAGAAACAAGTTTGATTTTAAAGCTTATGTATTAGTGTGAAAGGGGATAGAAGAGATGGGAGAACGAAAGAGGAAGCAAAAGTCACCACAAAGGGAAACAGTTCAGTGGCGAGTGGAAGGAGTATAAGCAGTCAGCAGTGACAAAGGAGAAGGTGAGAGGCAAGTTCTAATGGCAGCTCGGTGCTCACGTGAGTTATTCCTAAGGGCATAATTGTGCCACAAAGAATGTAGGAACTCAAGAGAAGCTAGGAATACAGATGACTTTGTATACCTCAATGAAACCACTTATGGAGAAGGCAGGCGGAATTCCACTCATTCTGGTTGTTTCAGAATGCATCAGTATTCAAGGCAACCAGTAGCTATGTGGAGCCTGCTCATGGTGCTTACGGAAGAGTCCATCTTAACAGTAGGGTGCTGATGTCAGGGCTGCCATGAGCTGCAGTTGGGTGTTTGGAAAGCTTTGAACCTACCTTAGGATTCAAAGCTTTCCAAAACTACCAGCAAACACCACTGTTTGTACTCAGAGAAAATTGAAAAATAAAAGATTTTCTATGGAAATACTCTTCACCGAGCTGTGTGAGATACACTAGAAAGCTAAGTGTAATTGTTTAAGATCAAGGGAAAAAAAGCAAACAGAAACCCCAGGAAATTACAGAATGCTTTATCAGCTTTTTTCCCTCCTGAAAATAATTTTAGTCCCTCCTTTTTGTTAATGCTGGTGAAATTGGCCTATTTTGGCAAACCTTGCTAAATTTTAACCTTGCAGAGGCAGTGAACCTGGGTGCCTGAGGATCTGAGAAGAATAAGAAAAGCCTGACTGTTACTATGCATACAAATATTTTCAGGCTTTCACATCATAAAATGCCTGGTGATGGAGAATTTCCACTGTCTAGTTTTCATGTGTCACCATTTCTATGCTGCTTATGGGTGATAAACTTTTTCATAAAGGGACCCAGAATTTGCTTAATGTTCTTCAAAATATTGTTGATTTCATTTTTTGATTCCAGATCGTAGAGAGTGGATCTGATTAATCTCTCTCTCAGAGTAAGAGCAGAAGTTTATGGCTGGTAGTGTTTTACTGTCCGAAGTCTGGTCTCCTGGAAAACAAAGTGTAGGGCATATTTCAGTGGTCCTAGTTCCCTTCCTCAGGAGGTATTGCTGATGTGAATAAGAGGCCCAAGAGGTAAGGGGATGCAGCTGATACTGCATAAGAAGCATAATCTCTAAAAGGAACAACTTAGCAGCATTTTGGATGATATAAGGAGATTTTTAACATTGTCCTCTGTAATTGCTTGGAGGGCTTTAAGGGGCATTGGTAGAACCCATACTTACAATGCATGAGTCCATGATTCCATCCTCAGCATTGAAGTGGGAAATAAAAGCAAGTAAAACCACTAATACTTGTGTCCCATCACCAGGAGTCTTGATGTAATTGCACCATACTGGAGCCTAGAAAAGTTCCCCAAAGACATCTAATGTGTAGCCAATGCTGAAAACACAGATGTATGAGAGGATTTAAGTTTTTTTCCTTTGGTATGTTGAATCTTCAACATGAATATATTTGAGGCTCATGAATATGATTCCTATTTAACACCCATTTTTGATGGAATATTTAAATATCGCCTTGTTTAATATCAAGGATCATATGGAACAGGCTGTGAGAAAGACAGACATGAACTAGTTTGAATAGTGTCATTTTATTTTCAGTAAATAAAAATCTGTATCTCTTTAATTAATCTGATTCATTTCAATTGAATAAAGTGTTAATTTTCATGACTGTCTTTAAAATATGACCATTTTGTATTATGCATTTAATAGTGATCTTAAGCTTTTTAAATTGTTTATTTAATTTTTAATAGATGTTTGCAGTCCGTAATGTTTACATTTCTTGTGTGGAGTTGGTTTATCTACATGGCACATCTTTATTCCTTTTTCGTCCCTTTTGCCACTACTCCCTCCACTCTGCCTCATATTTTGACCCACTTCTCATTTGAAAATGATCTATTGTCCTACTTCCTATTATCTGCCTTTTAATTTGCTCTTAATTTATAATTTGGGTTTCTCATGCAAGAGACACCGTGGACCATTTAGGCTTGTGTGTTACTTACGTCATTAAACAACATGATCTCAGGCTATCTTCATTTTTTGATGAATAGTTTCTGTTCCAACAGACTAAGTTTTTCATTTTGGAATAATTTTTGACCTCTATCTAACCCACTTATGGCTCAGGGGAGAGTTACTAAAGAAAGTAAAATTTAAAATACTTATCAACCAGTAAGATACAGGCACAATCGATTGCCAAAGCCTAGTTTGGAGCAGCGTGCTGAGGAGACCTTAACTGGGAGGATGAACCCTTCAGCAGCTTAATCAAAATGTGTCCAGAGGGTCCTGAGCCATCCCTGAAAGGGACAGTGGAGGAGCATGGGGCAATATGACTCACCAGCCAGAACATGGTATGCATTCCAATGTTTGACAGCTCATCCTGCTTTCTAAATATGCATCTGTTGAATTCCAGCCCTGATAAAGAATTCATCAAAACTAATAATTCAAAGAGTCCACAAAAGAATCCTGATAGAAGTCAATGTTAGAAGCTATCAATGAAATCCCTCATTCTCCGTGGAACCATTGTATGACTACCATGGTATTTTGAGGTAGGAAAAGCATGGACTTTCAATACAGACAAATCTCACTATTAGACTGCTACGTGAGCTTGGCTAATGTGTGTCTTGGAGCCAAAGTTTCTATCATTGTTAGGTTTTAAGAACATTAAATGAAAACAGGGCTCTAGTATCTTAATTAGATGTTTCAAAAATTTTTTGCTATATTGATTATCAAGATAGAGATTTCACAGTTTTTGAGACAATTTTATTGCTTACTACAATATTTGTCTCTAATTGTCAGAAAGTTACATATTAGTATAACAGGTTTTAGTTTTCTTGTTCAAAATGTTCATTGTTATTTCTTATGGAAGAAGCATTTATCTCCATCCATTTGACATCAAGCTTGACTATGTGTCAAAATATAAGTAAAAGTGCTACGTGCCACTTTTGTAGAATAACTTGAATATAAACTTTTGATTATCTTGTTTTTCTCTTTATCATAAGATATTAATGGCTTAAGAAGAGCCTTTTGAGTATCCTGGGTACAGAATGAAAAATGAACAGGGCAAGCTCACTTATAACTGATGGATATGATGCATGAGAAGTGTCATTTCATTTTTTAAGCCACTGAGATTTGAACTCATAGGTTACTCCAATGTAGCCTCACCTATGCTAAGACAAAATTTTTTATCTGGAGGTAGGAGGCTGATATAATAAACAGCACAAATGTCACGACTTTGATTGAGGATCTGACAGTGAGTGACAAGGAAACTGTGCTTATGGACTAGAAAGAGTGAAAATAAACTTTTCTCATCTCTAGCAGACAAGACAAAACTATAGTTGTGGTCATTATGGCGTTTGTTAAAAACCTGAAATTGATTAAGAGAAAACAAATTAATTCTTTCAGTAAGACTAAGTGTCTCAGACAAAAAATATCAGCTCTTCTATGAACTAATGAATTTATGATGAAGTCTAGAGACAGCCATGTCTTAAAAAGAATAGTTGGTGTGGATATTGGAGCATGATAGAAAATTGAATATATTAAAAGGCATGTTTTGGAGAGGAATATTAATCTGCCAAGGGAATGCTAATGTGAACAAAAATTGACAGTGACTGTTTGAGACTTAAATTGACCTCACAGCTTCAATCTTCCTTGGGAACGAAGCGGTGTGAGACGTTTGCTTAACCCTCACAGCTGTGGCCCACTCCGACAGAGCCAAGGAAGGGAGAGTAGGAAATGCCTAATGAAAATGATGGACCGGGAACCACTCCTCTGCACCAAAAGTAGGGATTAATCAAAGGACATTTTCCAACCTGAGAATAGGGGGCTCCTGTACATTTGCACCTCAAGATTTCAGAATTGCTCTGGACCAAAGAATACTATCTCCTCCATAGCATTGTCTCCTTTTCTATAAGGAAGTGTTGTTGATGGTGCTCCTGTTATCTGTTCCTAGTGGCAAAGCAGGAAAGGGAGAATAGGGAGGAGAGTTTTTCCTATTAGATAAGTCTCCATCTTATATGTAATCAATATGTAAGTTGCAGTATATCCATTTAAAAGGGAGTATTTCACAGCAATGAAAAAGAACCACTGCTAAACCCTACTGCACAGGAGAAACTCATAGGCATGCTATTGATACTCCCAACAAAACCTTAAGGAATACATGGTACCTGATGCACTTGGAAATTTCAAAAGGTAGGCAAAACTAACAGGGATAGAATAGTGATTTTCTTTGGAGGAAGCTTGAAAAACAAACATGGCAGGCACACTTGGGTCTTAGAACAGTTTCTCATCTTGATTTGGATGTGGAAAAATTCATGAGGCTCTACCCTTGATGCAAATTATATGTCAAAGGATTTCTTTACATGTATTTTTTTTTGCCTTGTCTCCTTTAATCCTTATTCCATTTTTAGCTTCACTCTTTCTGAAACTCTTCTCATAGATTTTCAAAAAAATTTTTTTACTTTAGCTTTGCTGCAACGTTTTCCATCTTATGTTCCTATCTTCCTAATTGGAGTGATAATCTCACTGTACCTAACGTAGTTACTCTGGTTTCCGCATACTTATCTGTTTCCTGCTGCTGGAACTGCTCATTCCCGTCAGAATTTCTCTTTAGAGATTCTCGTCCTTCTTGAGTTTAAGTTTTTGTCTCTTTGGTCGTGACACCACATATATCATTCTTTGATTTTTGAACTCTCCATTCTCAGAACTTGTGTTTGAGTGGACCTGTGGCAATATTGTTAAATTTATATCACGAGCTCTAATGTGATGTTTTATAATTTTCCAACGAATTCTTTCATGTCCCCATGCGTAACAGATTCACTCCTATTGCCCTTACTTGTTTGTAGCATTGATATATTAAAATGTAGATGTGGGTCTTTGTAGGTATAATCTGGAAACCAATCTAATAAATACACTTAGAGACTGGTAGGCCCATCTATGGGAGGAAATCTATGTGGATGATATTATTCTAAAATCAAATATTCATATATGAAAGGAAAAGGAGACATGATGTCAGTGTAATAGGTAGTTAATTCATATTGATAAACATAGGAGTGAATGAGAGAGTCTATAAATACATGGCTGGTTAGTAGGTCAGATTGACAAATATGAAACAAGATCATAAAGCGGTGTACTTTATGTAGTAGTTCAGATTGACAAATATGAAGCAAGATCATAAAGCGGTGTACTAAGAAAGCACTAGTGGTCAATCTTGACAGTTTAGGGCGAGGGATGTAGCTCAGTGTATTGTGCTGCCTAGCACTTGAGAGGCGTGGGCTCAAATCTCATCATTGCAAAAAGAAAACAAATATTAAATGCTAAGAGTTTCAAATGCCAAACCCATAGAGCCTGCTGATTCCATCAAATGGAGAGGTTCAAGTGTCACCTCTAAGAACATCTGGCTGAGTAACACAAAACCAAGATGGTAATAATGGTGAGAAATGGCAGTGTTCTGAGTTAAGAGGCACTGGCTGTGATACAAATTTTGTGATCTTATTTAACATCTGTGTTAATTGTAGAAAGGGTAAACAGTGTGTTAATTAAACTTGAAGATTATTCTAAATTAGGAGATGCTATCATTGCCACTGAAAATCAAACAGTAGTGGTACAAGTCAAAGAAATTTGTGAGCAAAAACTGTTATTACATAAACTGAAGAAAAACCTGTCACCGAGAGTGAAGATTTCACTCTGTTGTTTTTGATTTTGGAGTTTTGGAGGCAGAAAATCAAGGACAGATGTTAAAAGAAGCATAAGATCGTTTTTGGATTTAATAATTATTTTTTATTTAATGAAAGTGCTTTTTTTTTAATCTTATAGAGTTTATCATTGAGAAGTAGATAGCCACATGGCTACTTACAGTAGTCAACTGCACTGTGCTTAATTAAGTAGGATACTAATTTCAATCCTCCTGGTAGAGATTCATTTCCTTAAGGACATATATCCTTATTTTATCAACTCAATAGTTATTCCAAAAATCTTTTTACTTCTTTTGTTTTTCTATGCCAGCCTCTTTATCTAAATCTTGAACATGACCCGATTTCTGACTTTTGATGCTCAATATGTCTTCTTTCTGTCATCAGTTGCTGGCTATACTTTCTCCTCTGGAATATACACCTCATTTCAGCATCCGGGCTGTCTGATTTAGACTGTTTGAGTGGACTAATGCTTTATCTAGTGGCTTACAAATGCCTCTGGACACATCTGTTTGGAAATTCTATTGTTACCTCAAAGTAGATGCTTCTAAAGAGAATTTATTATCTTCTTGCTGTCTCCCAAAATGATCTATTTCCTAACTTTTCTATCAATGTCAGTGGTGATAGATTCACCTAGACCAATAGCAATGAGAACTAGAGTTTTTCTTAGCTTTTTCATATTCATCACTTTTTATATTCTATTGTTCATTCAGTTTCCTTGAATCTTCTTTCCAAATTCATATTAACCTTTCTCTTTTCGCCTTCATTTTCATTCTTCTTGTTCAGACCAATACAATTTATATTTATATTATTATAATAGACTTTTGGGAAGTAAAATAAAAATAAAAAATAGGCTTAATATTGCAATGAAAGTAAGGACAGATAAGTAAAATGCCACCTTTTCAAAAAGGAGTGCTCGGTTGTTCAAGGACAAAAACAAATACAACGAAAGAAACAAAACTAAGTTAATTTGATTCTTCCTAGACGCTACTTAGTGATTATAAGTTCAGTTGGAGGTGAACATCTGATTTTACATCGTTTTGTTCATGCATTACTACACATTTAGGGACTGGGGACCAATACCCAGCCTTAGGATCATCACCAAAGCAGGACGGGGTTGTTCCCACCCTCACAGACATATGACAAGGACACACTGAAATAGGATAGAGAGGCACAGGGGCTGAGCTTCACAGGCAACGTACACAACAGTGTTACAGGTAGCACTTTGGATAAAGATGACAGCAGAAAAAAACGGAAGTGGTGTTTAATTTATTTACATCTTTTAAAATAAAAGCTATCATGAATCTGATATTTATAATGTGTTCAGGAAGAATTCTCACAGATTGTACACATTTTGTCCACATAAAACTAGCATGACAAATTTGTCATTGAGTCCATTTTCGTAAAGATCCAAGCTCTTTTAGAGTACACCCCCTCTCTCTGTGCCTCCACAAGAACCAGACGGGCCCAATGCCCCCTCATCTCTGCAATGTTCTCTTCATCTGTCTCTCTACCCTGAATTTGCCTTTACCAATTTTTCTCCCAAAGGCAACCCAAATGCTTTTAGAAAATTCTTATCAGAATATGTTATTCCTCTGTTTTAAAATATGTCAGAAGCTTCCATCTGTGGTCTGAATATGTAGGTCCCTTTAACTTTCATCTATTGAAACTGGTCTCCCATGTGACTCTTATGGTTTATATACTGTGTCCATAAGCTTAACTATGTGATTCGGCAGCTCTACATTCTGGGGTGTAGAGAACAAGCAGTTACCCTTCTAGGATATTGTTCATTGTGTCAATTTGAAAAGGTCAGAACTTTAAGGGATCCAGCAGGGGGCCAGGGTCCCTAGTTTGTAACATCCTCATCCTGTGTAAGAGGAGGGACTGATTGCTGCCTCTTCAGAGGAGCTCCGTCTGCATTTTCAGCTTGGACGTCATCTCCTGGTTTCTGGCACAGACTGGCTTCTGCCTGGGACTCCTCAACCTTGGTCGTAGACTCTTCAGCCTTCCACTGTAGATTCGTCAGTGTTCCAACACAGATCCATCGGCCTGCTGATATGGACTTGCATAGGACACTGCAGTAAGCTCCAGCCCTTGGGCTGGACCCTTCAACCTCAAGCGTGAGGACGTCATCTGCACGCTCCCTCATTCAACTTCGTGGTTGACCATTGAAGCCAATCTTGTAATTTCTTATGCATTTGTGTATCTTGTGTTATATCTGTTTCTCTAGTAAACCCTAACAGATACAGTGATAATGTCAAAACCTAGGGATGTTTGGAAGTCTTTAGATACAAGGGTGCATCCCTCATGAGTGGGATTAGCACTCGTGAAAGAGTCCAGAGGGAGTTTTTTTTGCCTCTTGCTGAATGTTACGGTGTGCACGAATGCTGTCTAAGAGGAACAAGCTTTCCTAGACACACGATCTGCAGACATTTTGATCTTGGACTCCCTAGTCTACAGAAGAGTGAGAAATAGATATTTGTTTATTATTGATCACCACCCAGTCTAAGTCATCTTGCTAGAGCATCCACAATAAACTTACACTTCTTATTACAGTGAGAATAAAATCTAACACCCTGCACAAACTGCTGTAAATTGGTATCTATCCCACATTATCTGATGCCATTCTTCTTTTCCCCCATTTCCTGTCCTCCCTCACAATGCCTGCACTGAACTGGCTTCAGGTACCTCCTCTGCCATCCAAATTTCTCCCTCTTCAGAGTTTTTGCCCAAGCTCCTTCCTTTGCTTAAACATGTTTGTGCTAATCTTTTAGTTGACATCTTTCAGCGTATGCTTGATGTTTTTAGAATGCCTTTGTTTTGTTTCATTTTTCAATATTTTCAAATTGGGCTTTTAAAATCTGGGTTCCTAAGGAATAGTTTAAATATGGTCAAATACATTCTTAAAGAAAGTTGACAAACATCAACAGGCAGGTAGCCAACAAAAATCAGAACAGAGACTGGTAACTGGTTTTAAAATGCTGCTTTGCACCTCTTTGAAATCATTTCCCTTTCTGTATCCTTGGTCCTTTGCAACTGATTTCCAGCCTTACAAGTATGTCCTTCCATAATGTCACATAAATGGAGCCTTACAACATAAAACCATTTGTGCCTGGCTTCTTTCACGTGATAGAATTATTTTAAGATTCATTCATGTTTCACGTGTATCATGATTTGTTTACCCATTCACCAGTAAATGGACATTTGTGTTGTTTCCAGTTGTGGGCAGTAATGAATAACACTACTATGAAAATTGGCACAGAATTTTGCATGAATACACATTTTGTTTTTCTTGAGTAAATACCTAAGAGCATAATTATTTAGTCATATGATAAGAACATAGCAATCTTTATAAAAATTGTCAAACTTCTTTCTGAGTTAGCTGTGCCATTTTCATTTGAATATATCAGACATGCAGCATCTGATATTGTCAGCTTATTAATCTTATTAATTTTAATAACAGTGTAATAAATATGTGGTTTTAATATGCAACAATTTCATGACTCATACTGGCACATTTTCATGGGTGTATTTGTTATCCATAACTCTTCTTTGGTGACTTATTTTCAAATATTGTACTTACTTTCATTGAGTTGTGAAATTTCTGTATATATTCTAGCACATTTATTTATAAAATGCTTTATTGTATGTATTTTTGTAAATATTTTCTCTCAGCATGTAATTTTCTTTTCTTAAAAGTATATTTTGAATAAGAAATTTTTAATTTTGATAAGTATAATTTATAAATCACTTACCTTATAGTTCTTTCATAATTTGTTTTTGTATTGTGCACCTAAGGTTGCAAAAAGTATTTTCCATTTAAATTTTGTATTTTGCAGTATGAGTAGAGATTTGTTTATCCACATAAATGTTACTGTTTTAGTTTGGAATCAATATATGACATCAAAATTCGCCTGTTTAGGAAACTCTTCAATGACTATAGCTGATGTGTAGCTTTTTGCAAGCCAGAAAAAAAAAATCAAACCTCAGCTAGACTCTTGAATAAGTCCTTTATGCCAATCCCTGTTTAATCTACCTACACACAATTTTAATTGTTACTTTCTTCCTAAAAAATAAAAAACACAGACTATTAATTTATCAGTTTAGTTTTAAAGGTTCATTATAATCCAGATTTTTGTAATATAATCAAATATATTTCATATTCTCTTTAACAAAATCCATTGTGTTCATTTACTTGGTTTCTACAAGATTTTCTGATAAAACCAGGCTTCTGAGTAATGCCAAAGATGAGTTAATTCTACACCTTCTGTGTCCTAGTGGAAAGCCTTCTCTCACGTCCAGTAGAAAAACAATTCCATTTCATGCTCTAGTACTTCAATACTTTGGGGGTATCTTCCCTACATTTCAACTTTAAGATGGATATAAGAAAGATGAAGTTGACATTTCTTCTGAAAGCTTATGACATGTTATTGCCTATACTGCTCATTTTGGCACTTTATCTTATATTTTCTAGTATTAGCAAATACCTCCTCCAGTTAATTCTGTAAGATCAATATCATTATTTGTTCAGCTTGCAAACAATATCAGTATCTGCTAAAGGTTGAGAAATAGATATACTAGGATTCAGAGATTAATGAAAAATATATAATCTTTGCCCCTATAGGTTTATAGTGTATTAGAAGAGAAAGCTACTGAACAAGATGTCAAAAATGTACCAGGGTTACAGAGGAAATTTCAGGGAATTATGAGAATGTATAATGGTACAGAGACCCTTTGTCATTACATAATTCTTTACATGAGTTGTTTTATCTTCTGTTTTTCCTTTTTATAAACCACTTGCATGTTTTTCAGATTTAAATATAAATGTATTTTCTTATAAAGAGATATTAGTCATCCTAATTCAAAGAATGTAGTACTAAATGATCCATTAATGTATAGATATATAGTATAGATGACAGCAATATTATAAAGTACAAAGAAAATAGCCCATTCAGTAAATCATGTTGGAAAAAAATGGCACTGCCAAAAATGAATGATCCAATCCCAAAACTGGAAATTAATTCTGACTTCTGCAGCTTATTACACATGCATGCTCAATTCTAGATGGAGTCAAAGTATAAATAAAAGCTATAAAGGTACTAGAAAATACAGAATGTGTTAACATTCTTGAAATAAACAGTGCAAAAGGAAAATATAAAACTCATACTATGAAAAACAAATATTTTTGGTGACATAATATAAGAAGAAGTAATCTATTAGTAGTAAAATTAAACAACTAAATGAAGAGGCAAATGAATTATTGAGAAAAATAGAAAAAATATTTGCCATGTGTATTAGGAAAATAGAAGCTGTATGCTTTTAAAAAACAATAGATGAATGGGTGAGAAAGGCTAACATTTTGGAAAACTAGACAAGGAGCATGTATGGCAATTTACAATAAAACCAGTATCTGATAAAAATGAAGATATGTAACAGTAATAAAAATCAGAGTTACAAGTTAAAACAGCAGTGATATATTTTAATTATCAAATTAAAAGCGCGTAATGTTTCATAATGTCTGATTTTTGGGAAACAATGCACTTTAATCAAATTAAAATGTGCTTCGTGTTGATATGCCATTTCTATAGAAGTTTCTAAAAAATACATTGACAACTTTAATTATGTGTATGAATTTTGAAACGTTAATGTGTTTATAGGAATTCTGACTACAAATAACTGGACAAGTGTGAAATGGTGTATTAGTTGAAAATAATCACATTATTCATTCCACTGTCCTTAGCAATTTCTGAGCAGTTCTGGAAATCTTTTTTTGCTAGTTTAGCTGCACGCTTGTGTCTGGCTAGATGTCCTGAAATGATTCAAGAAGTTTATCCTTCATGGTCCCTTTGACTGAACACAAGAGCCAGAAGTCACATTATGCCAGATATGATGAATAAGATGGATGAAGAGGCCCTATGTTTTTATTTGACAGAAATTGGCATAAATATTTGAATTGATCCAGGGCATCAAGGCAGCCATGAAAAACATTCACAAAAAAGACTTCCAGAACGCCTTCAGAAACTGTCAACCATGGGATAAGTGTACTCAAAGCAATGAGAAACACTGTGAAGGGAATTAATGGCAATGTGTTCTTTAATAATAATTTTAATTTAAATATTCATCACATTTTTTTACCACATTTCCTGTGCATATGCCTCTGCATGGGTATGTATTATTGAGCAAAATATCAGATTACAATATAATATCTATAATATGCCAGACACACTTTATATTTACATATGAAATATATATAATTGTATGTATGTGTGTTTTATACTAAAGTGGTAACAATATTTGTCTCTGGGGAGCTGGATTTGGAATGAAAATAGAAGGTATATTTGGAAATTTTTAATATCATTTTGAATTTATTGTGAATGAGATGGTTTCTATAATAAAACATACCTGTATGTCTTAGGACAATTGAAACAAAGATATAGTGATCCAGCATATGAATAACTAGTTTTTATATTCTGTAACTTTCCTTTTTACAATGTTTCTCTGTTCTTACACAAGGGTGGTTAGACATACTTGAAATCATGACATACAGATTGTTTATAGCTGATGTTATTGAGTCTCACACTCACATCATAGTCTTCTTTAGGTAGAAAGCTCTGAACCGTGGGGAACTTTACGAAAGGGAAAACATGTAAGAAATTTGTCATCTAAAAATACTTACTTACCTGACTTATGCATCTAGCAAATATTTATTGAGATGCTTTTGAGCCAAGCACCGTTCTAAGTATTACAAGTATGTACCAGACAGTGCTTTCTAATTACTGGAAATAGAAATCTTCAAAATCCATTTGGCATTCTTGATTTCATAATGAATAAAGACATATCTGGTCTTTACATGATTTATCAGGCATTTATCAAATTAGCTATATTAAAAACCTTAAATGACTAGGGCTTTTTTCTCTTGAGTTTGATGACATAATAATTTAATGTTTTTCAGTGAATATATGCTTCTAAACCTATGCCAGCTGAATTAATGAGTAGAATATAAATGGGTCTCTTGACAAAGAAAGCAAGACCAAAGGAAAGCCATACATTATCAGGAAATTAATTCAGTGTTTATAGATAATAAAGAGTAAGATGAAGAAAAAGACCATGTGAAAGATTATTAGTGTTAGTAAAGATTATTAGATTATTATAGTAACTGTCTGTAGGTGCCTGCCTAAATTTGCTCTGAAATTTTTGATTGCTTGTTTTCTGTGTTGGCAATGGACTTTCCCAATGGTGGCGGGGGTCCTGACAAGCTGAATGGAGCCAGAAAGGGTGGTGATGAGAAAACATGGTAGTCAGGTAGAGGTCATGGTCCTGGAATCAGGCAGTGGCTTGTGAGGGAGCACACCAAAGCACTGGAAATGCTAGGCGCTCAGACTATTAAGGGAGGGACTGAGACCTCAACAAGCCAATGGACAACTGCTATTAGCAGGGTATGTTTGGGAACTATGTCTACTCAACGATGCAAGGGAGATGCTAACTTCCTGGTGAGTTCCATTTTGTTCTTGATGAATTGGTTTCCCGGATAGAGGTGGGGGTTGCACCGCAAATGCAGCTTCCCTTTACTCAGCTATAGGGAAGACGCTCATTTAACAAGGTGGTGCTATTCCTCCACGGCACGAAATCTAAGAACTTGTAGCAGAATTGGAAAATAGTGGCTCTGAGCTATAGTCACAACTTCCTTATCCTCTGTTTGCTAATGTGAAATAATTTCCTCGGTTTTCTGAGTCTTTCCTGCACCCCTGTGAACTGAGGTGCTATTCCAAGGACACTTTCATCACTTTTCCTTTCTTTCCATTTTAATTTTTAAATTAAGAAGAGAATTACATTAAAATATTTCCATGGTAGAGATCATTCATTACATCTTGGTGTTTATGTAAAAACAATTCTAACAAATGCTACCCTTCTAGGAAGAACTCTAGATAATTTTATATTCTGCTTGTCAACTTCAGCCTGGTCAGTTAGGCTGGGTAAGTGAATGTAATGGCAAGGCATTTTATCTCCCAAAAGTAGGATGTGCATCCACTATTTACCCAATTCCAGGTCTTCATTCTCAAGTTGGAGTATATTGTGGTACCTCAAAACTGTGTCATGTACAGTCTGCAAGGACATAAGTAGTGACTTTAAGTACACATTTGTCACTTTAATGGTCAAATTTAATTTCTTGCAGGTAGGAAAACGTTTAATTATTTCATACTTACATATGTTATTCTGAACAGAGAAGACAAAAATCAGTCTTTGTCTCTAGTTTTTCAATTTATTATTTAGAATTTCTTAGTAAGTGATAAATAGCCACATTTGTTAAGAAGGAGCCCCACCGAATGTGTTCATTTTGTTGTATATGGCTATTTGTAAGTATGCAGAAACCAAATGCCATCTGGGAAGTGGAAATCACTTTTTCCAGTGCAGTATTTTTAATTATATCTTTTCACCTGAGCTCCAGGGCAAAAGTTCCATTTTCTCCCTGCTCATTATTAATAGAACCCACAGGACGGGGTTTTCTAATTTCATATTTTTAAGTGAATTTAGCTTGCAAAGTATTCTGAAATGACATTAGTTATGTAGTTAAGATAATACCTTGGTTCCGGAATTTCTTTGCTTCATACAGATCTTTATAGCTGACCTAGATAGACTGCCCTCTTTTCATATAGAAACACTTACTCCTACCCTATCTGCGTGTTACTGTGAATAAGTTCATTGTTGTCCTGATGATTACGTTTGCACGTGAGGTGTATTTGAAACAGAACAATTACATATTTTTGGTTTATTATTTGTGTTGAGTGTGATATTTGTGCAATACACAGACTTGTAAGCATTTTGAAATTAATTAACTTGAACAGAATTGAATTCACTGGCCTAGGTTCTTTAATAATATCCTGGCTGAGATATTAAATAATAAATGAGAGGAACATGGGAGCAGGGAGATTCCAAGGAGACAGAACGAAGGGTTGGGCCTCTTGAGTTTTTATCCCCCATTCTGCCATCGTTTAGTCCCCTCTGTGGTTTTTGAAGCAGCCATTCTGCTTTTGTTTTCCCGGCTATAGCATGAGAGGCACAGCAAGCTCAGGCTAGGGCAGTGTCAGTGCCTAAGATGTACTTTGAGAGCCCCAAGTAAAGCATACTACGCTGCATGTGGAAGTTATTATTAGTTCATTCTTCATGCACTTTCAGTCCTTGCCCTCTAGGCTCAGACTGCCAGCCAAGGCACCAATTACTGTCGATGGGGCTGTTGGTTCTTATGATGTGAGCACCTGTCCTCCAGCCAATGAACTGAGATAATACATACCAATTTACTATGTGTGTCATATACCCTACAAATTGAATCTCCAAAATACACTCTGAGTTGAATAATAAATGACACTGGGTTTAAATGACGGGAAATAGACTCAATACAATTGCCTGGGCATCTGTGTCCACCCAGGCCTTTGTCCACTCATTCTGCTGCTATAACGCCACGCCAGACTTCCCTCTGCATTCTCAAAGCCGACTAAGGGGCCATCTGTAAAGGGAAAGTCAGTGCAGAAAACCTGGCTTCCCTGGGACAGCCTGAGACTGATTAATTCAGTCAAACCAGAGCTTGGCAGAGCAGACCTCACACTACGCATCAGATAAGACAAAATTGCAACTGGATCCAGTTCCAGGGTTCTTTTGGTTCATATTTAGAACAATATTCATTAGACAACTGGACAAGATATCCCATAGAACTTGGGGCACAGAAATTTACAGGAGAGAAGTTTCACAACAGAAAAGAAAAGCATAACAAAGCCATTGAGAGAATGAACTTTGGAGGTTAGTCAGAGGTCGGTGGAATTTTGGCTCCACCCTTACCAGCTGTATTGCTTCTGCTGTTACCAACCATGCTTTCTTTAAGCTTCAGTTTCCTTTTTTACCTGCACTATTTCCAATTTGCCCACTCTTGAATCACTGATGCCTGCTACAGTATTTGGCACATAGTAAGTGCTGAAGAGCAAAGGGATGAATGAAGACTTTTCTGAAGTCGTTTTTTCTGTTTGGTACAGCCTTGGATTTAAGAGCCAGGATAGGCATAGAGCCATCTCTGTCTCCTCACTCCTGGGATTCTGTTGTGGTCTCTATGGGGGCAACCTCTGAGTGAAGAAGAGAAGAACTTCATCAGGAGATGGCCTGCTCTGCTGGGATGCCCAGCTGGGAGGTAAGACACCATAGTTTAAGCTTGTTTTCTGCAGTCCAACTCTCTTCCCCAAATAATTCACAGTGCACAGCAAGGACTTCATGCTTTGATAGATTTCATATATTGACATATTTATAAAATTTTGCATGTGTAGAATTTTGTACCATTTGTTTTCTTTCACTTTAGAAGATGACCCTCAGATAAGTATGAGCATATATACTCCCATAACTATTTTATGTGCATACAGATATCTGTAAATTTTTTCTGTCTTATTTTAAATTACAAGCTGATCCGACAGAACTATATCATTCCAGATATGGATGGGCTCTGTTGAGGGTTCTCCTCCTTGTTTGTAATTTTTTTATGCACAGGACGTGCAGGACGTAGGGAGATGGAACAGTCCTTCTGGTGTCTCTCTTTACAAGGATATGGATCTTATCATGAGGTTTATCTTCATGGCTCCATCTAATTTTAAGTACCCTATAAAAGTCCATCTACAATACTGTCATATCAAGGATGCAGGGTTCAACATATGAACACCACAAAAACAAAATTCAGTCCATGGAAAAGGTTTTGCAAGTGATTCTCTTCACAGTTTTCCTCCAAGATCAAGCAAGCTATTGGGTGAAACATGGAATGCTGTTGTCACTGGAACACGTTTCTCTTACCTTCCTGGGATAGTCAATTTATTTTAAGAAAGGATGTACAGGAAATTTTACCTTCTTGTAGTTTAGAAATATTGTTCTTTGGAGCTGGAACACACTATATTACATATTCATCAAATATCTGTTCACTTTTTAACAAACAAACCAAGTGTACTCCCCACCGCATTATGTTTGATTTGGTTGTGTGATTTGCTTTAGCCAACAAAATGGGAGCAAGTGTGATGAATTTTGCATCTGAGAAAAATCTTACAATATATTTGTGCATTTTTTCTTTTGGTCTTTTGTGATTACCCTTATTTGAGAAAAGTGTGAGCAAGATAGTGGTTACTTCTTCCATTGGGGTTCCAAATTGAGAAAGCACAGCTGAATAGAACCTTGTTGGAGCTATGGTGGCCTTCAGATCTTAGGTATCTTGAGTACTTTCAACTTATCACAAGTTTAGCAGCTAAACACAATTTACTGTCTTATAGTTCCATGCTATTAAAGTGTGACATATATTTCACTGAACCAACACCAAGACACTGGCAACATTGTGGTCTCCTGATAAAGCTTTAGGAGAGAATCTGTTTCTTTACCTATTCTAGCTTCTAGAAGCTGCTCACATTCCTAGGATTGTGGCTCCCTCCATCATCATCAAAGTTAGTGTTACTGTGTATCTCTACCGTTCTTCCACAGTGACATCATCCATAGTGTTTTTTCCTGCCATCCTATTTACTTTCCAGGATCCTTGTCATTTCGCTTGGTTTATCTGGATACTTTAGGATGATATGTTTTAGACTAGGCTGATTAGGAACCTTAATTTGACAATTATATATTTTTGACATATTCTCAAGTTCTAAGAATTAAGACATGAACATTTCAGGCCATTGTTATGCAGCATATATGCATTGTGATCTCTTGGAGAAGCTTTGGTGTAGAATCTGTTTCTTTATCTATTCTAGATTCTAGAAGCTGCTCACATTCCTTGGATTGTGGCTCCTTCCAAAATCCTCAAAGCCAGTGGAACTGCATGTATTATGCCAAGGAACATGTAGTATAAATATTACAATCAAGGAATGTAACAAAATGATGCTGCCAAAAGACCAAAATCAAGAAATTGCTTTTTTAAATGAACATAGAATAGCAAATATGTTTAGTTGCAACCTGCTTTTAGTATAAGAACTTTGGCAAGTCTTTTGATTTCTTTTATTCTTAATTTACTGTTAACTTTTGCAATTGTAACATGAAAATGATAAGCAGTGCTATTTATCTCTCAAGGTTATTGAGTGAGTCATAATGTAATGATCATTAAATAATTTTGAGAACACACAAACATACAATCCATTCTTTCTTTCTCTGTAATATGTATACTATAGTAACATTTGATAGTAGGATCATAAGATTCATCATTCTCCCAAATTACTTTTAAATGGATCACATTTTAAGTATCTATAAATATACATCTGGATCCATGTTGTGAATATAGATTTGGCTAATTTGCTTGGCTGTTGTAAAAGTAATACAACTTCTAGAGATATAAACATTCTTCATTTCTTTACCATTCACAACTTTTAAAACTTTTTCAGGTTATTCAGTCATAAGTGAGTGAAATTACGGTACAGATTTCCAGTGAGTTAAAGTTCTCTGGAAGCAAATATGTGTATTCTTGTGCACAATTTTCTTCTATACCATAAACATTTTGTTACACTTAAACTTAATCTTCCATATCATGACACATCCAGATCCTGGCAATTTTAACTTTTCGGTCACAAAAGCGTTTCAAGAGGAAATCTGCAATGGAATGGAAGGCTGTATGCAATTGCTTTTTCCTTTTGCTTGAGGTTCTGCTTGGTGTTCATTGCCTGACCATCTTGACTGATTTCAAAGCATCCTTGGCTAAGTAATCATCTATCACTCCCAATGGCAGATGGCAGCTCTTCTTCCTCTCAGCATCTGCAGACAGGAAAGTTTTATTTCATCATCCCACATATGCTCAAAATAGAGAAGGATGTTATAGATACTCAAAGAATTTGTGTCTCTCTCACTCTTTTGTTCTTTTGTCAAATTTTATATATGTCTTACTACTTAGATATTCAATTAATTGCTCTCTAGTAATTACACATCTGAGTATAACTATGTAGTACTATTTTTGGATGATCTATGATGCAGGCCCAGCGAAAGCACCATATTTTTAATATGCTATTTTCTAGAGACCCCAAAGTTGTCATTTGTAAAGCTAAGTTTTTTTTTTCAGCAAAGTTACACAATTCAAGAAAACCATCACTTTTGAAGTATATATTTCCCAATTTCCAGATAGGAGCCTATAGTCATTTCATGAATTTGTAATTACTCTATACTGTGCCAAACACAAACTAGTCTAACAAACATAATACTAATAAATCAAAAATGTCTACGACACAAGTTTACAAGAGGAATAAGAACTGAATATTTCATACAGTATATGGTAATGGAGGTAAAAAGGATTGGCTGCTCTGAGATGGAAATTATTTTGAAAATAAGCTCTAATGCAATGAAAGATTTATACGCCTTGCCTAGATTTTGCCTATGAAATTAAATATTTTGAAATAATTTTTGTTCTGAAGTTCAATTTGGCGTGATATTATGATTGTCCCAGTTCTTGATTTATCTTCATAGAGTAGCATCCTGAAGTGATAGAATAAGCTATTAAGCACAATAAATTTTAACTAAATTAAAATCACAAACATATACAACAATTTGTATTTTGTAAAAATTGCATCAAGAAGAGTTTTTACATGAGACACAGAATTATCTGAGGAAGAATGATGTTTGGGAGTAGCAGATGATAAAAAGGGATTGGATAAATAAATGAGCTAAATAAAAGGCATATTTAATATGACACAAATTAAGGAAGATGATTAACTAGAACTTTTACACCAGAGTTCAAAAATATTAATTTGTTTTCATCTTAGCTTCTTTGGGGACAGTAGCTCAATTTGAGATGCAAACTATAATGAACCAAAGAGCTTTAAAAAATACCCTCATTTGTCCTTAGCTTTTCTGAGCTAGAAAGTTTGAAGTAGAAATTAGGGATGTGTATATTTTATGATGAAACATGATGAGATGAACATATCTATGTACCTATAGTTCTTGGCAAAACACATAACATTACCAGCAACCCTGATGATCCTCACTGGACACTGGTACTTGCAAAAGCTTTACCTGATGTGATCCTGTGATCCTGATGTTTGCGCAAAAGCAGAATCATCCTTCTAGCTGATAACTAGGCTGCTATATTCTCATGGCATTTTTTTTTTGCATTTCTCTTATTATTTTGCAAATTTTATAACACAATTTACTCTTAGTGGGTAGGGACGCCTTGTAATGTCTTGGTCTCTGTATGTTAAAAATGTGTTTATTTTCCTCAAATTTTATGGATAGATTAACTATCCATGAAATTGTTATTTAAAGTCATTTTCCAATTCACATTTGATAGCATTTTTCAACATCTTTGAGTTTCCAATTTTGCTGGGATAAGCTTGGTTATATTTGGTGTATGTATCCACCTGATTTTTATGATTTTAAAACATGTTTGTTATGCAGATTAATGAGTTTCATTTTGGCAGATTCACACATGCACAGAGCACATGTTTATCATTTATTCCCACCATTACCCCCTGTCCCTTCCCCCCCTTAGTTGTACATGTTTCCTTTGTGTGTGTGGTGGGGTTCAACGTGCCTAATTATTTTAGAGGGACTATTATTAGACAAGAGAAAGTGGAAGATGAGGAGGGGTCAGTGAAGTTAATGTAGGGCATGAAGACATCTTTTCAAATTATCTTTTATTGAAAGAAATGATCAGTTTCTTCCTCATGCTTGAAGTACAGAAATTTTATTAGAGTTATCAGTATGTGGGTTACTGTTAGATACTCTGCTCAGCATCAAATAGCCTTTCAATCTAAATTTTATGTTAATTAACTCATTTTTCCCTCCCCTCTTTTAAATTATGCTTATTAGATTTATACCCCGGTCCAGTTGTGTTGGCCCTCCAAAACTGAATTGCATATTGTAACTCTACACATAACAAATGTGGATGCATTATTTTTATAAATATTCATGTTGTTTATTCTGAGAAATTTCTTACACACAATGTTTCCAACACTAACCTTAATATTGCTTCATTAATCTCTTACTAAGTGCATTGACTGATTTTTTTTTGTAAGTGCAATTCAAATTTTAATTTCTGCAAACTGTTATTCTCTGGTGGTTCTTTTTTTGTAACAGCCTATTCTTGTTTTATGGATCTAATATTTTAAACTTCTGGAGGGAACTAACTGGTATAGTTTTAACTTAAATTTGGTTCTTAAATTATTTATTTTCTCTGGGGTTAATTTTTTTGTTTTTTCATTTTGATTCTTCCCATAGATGTTACTGGTTTTCTTCTACCATGTATCGATCCTTCAATACTGATTTGCAGTTTTTGAAGGAAGGATTAGAATGAGTCGTAGAGGTAGGTGTACTATGTGTCTGACAATTAAGTGTGGTTTTTACATGAGCGAGGGCCTCGTGTTGAGTAAGTATCACTTTGTAGGTCACTAAGTATAAAAAACGGAGTGGTTTGGGTGACTTGAGGCTTTTTTAAAAATGAGAAACAGTAAAGATGCCTTTACCCTCAGGATTAAGATTCCCTAGTATCTGTCACTTCGCTTTTCTTTATGTCCTCAGTAACTGCTATACATATCCTAATTCCTTCTCAAGCTATCCTTAGCTTCTCTCCTGAGCTCCTGTAGACACACAAACTTATACCCAGGTAATCAAAACCACTTTTAGAAAGTTACTTTGTTCGAACTTGGCTTATTTAATTGAGACTTTATTTTACAACGTCTTCAAATTAAATGAGCGTGTTTGCCACATTTGCTGGTTGAAATTTGAAGCTATTCTTGGTTGTCTTGAGAAAGACAAATATTTCATTTGTCATTTGAAGTTTAGCCACATCCTCTGTTCGTTTTTCCCCTCAGTGGATGTTGTTTATTTACTAAAATTCCCTCAAATTTTGTAGTGCTCTACTTGGCCTCTTTTCTTTCCCCAACACTGATTTTTATTATAGAATATTTCAGTGGACCTTAAAAGAAAGTGGAGAGTTATTTACATAAAACTTGACATCACCCACGAAAAATTCCTATAACAGGTTTTTACATGTAAAAAGAAAATGCATTTCCATATTGATAAATGGAAGTACGTCAGTAAATAGACGTACTCTTTTTTTTGTATCAGGAATTGAACTCAGGACCTTGTGCTTGCCAGACAAGTGATATGCTGACAAGCTACATCCCTGGCCTTATATCAGTAAATAGATGCAGTAAATTTATGATCTTGAGTAAGGTAAGATTTTACAAATAGAAACAACAGTGAAAATAAATGTGATAACATAATTCGGATGAGGAATTTGGGATTATTAAAATAAACAAACCTAAGATATATTCATAATTTCAGTCTTGTGTGCTGTCAATATGCTTGCAGATAGAAAGACTTGATATCTCACATACATGCATCTATCCATCTACTTGTCTCTTTTGTTTTATCCTGTTTTTCATTTATCTATCCAACAAATCTTAAGAAAACTATGAAGAACAACTAGGTTTCTTAGACTCCCAAGTAGAGAAAGAGATGACCATAAGACTACTTAACTCAGTAATCAAATTTTGATACAGATTTGTCACTATCTTTCATCATAAGCCCTCTATAATATTCTGGTGAAAAACTGAAAATACTTTCATGAAATAAAAATTAGTGAACTATTAAGTGAATGAGTGACTGAAATTATTTTTTAACTGATTTTCAAATATATATTTCTGACAAAATAGTCAGAAAAAGTAGTTATTATGTCATAATGTTTTGAAATTTATAGATGATAATTTTATGGACCATTATTAAGTGACCAACTTTTGCAAATATACCATATGCTTGAAAAGAATAACATATTCTCAGTTTTGGAGTATATTTTATGTATAGGACATGTTTGTTATATTATTTAAATCTTGTAGATCCTCATTAATATTTTTTGTGCTTGTTCTATCAATATTGAGAGAACTATATTAAAATCTCATTTTAAATTGGGAATTTACCAATTTCATCATGCAGCCTTTTTGGTTTCTACCTTACATACTCAGAAAATGCATTATTGCATGGAGTTAGAAGTTTATGTAAACAGTACTGGTGAATTTGAATTTTTATCATTATATAAAGACTTTTTTATTCTTTAAGCCATGCAAGCATAATTATGATGCAATCTTTGGCCTCAAATTTAATTTGAACTTTTTCTTTCACCTCACAGGACTTTTTTGTTTAAATTTGGTATTTTCTTTGACAACCATGCCTTCTTGCAGCCTAGGCCTCCCTTTTGAAACCCTATAGGTAAGGTGTGCCCATAGCTAATGTAAATAGTTAACTGGGTTCCAAATCTCAAATGAAGGTACACTTGGGAAATTTCAGGTGACAATTTTCTTTTGCTTTCCAGCTCTATATAGATTCATGTTCAAACTAAGCAAATATTCTACTATGTCCCTCTGATTTTTTTGTCCTTTTTGTTTTTGTTTATTCTTCTCCCATGTTTCTAATTCAACTGTAGAGTGTGCTGCCTTTCAGGATCACACCTCTGTATAGTTTCTGATTCCTCCTTCCCTTTGTGAGTGGTCCCTAAATAGTAATTTTGGTTGTTCCTCTATGCCTGTGGCTCATTAAAGTCTAAACTTTGTGTTACATCAAGTGTTCTATTACCTTTTCAGATGTCTTCAAATTTTCTCATTCCCTGTCAATTCAACCATACATTTAAAATTTATTTCTTTATATCTTTTACCCAAAGGACACACTTAAAGATCAGACTGTGATTTCTAAATGCTATTTTGGACCAATCTTTGCTCTAGTTCTGGCTCAATGAAAGTCAACCATAAGCCTGATACATTTTGTGTTGCAAAGATACACTAAAGAACCAGGCATCAGTTAAGGGTCTGTTAAAACACTGAAGGGGGTGATGACTCTGACTGCACCCATTGACTGCAGGAAATTCTGTGAATCCACTGTGGCATCAGAAAATGAAAGTTGGTTGCTCCAATGAGGAAATTGTGATAGTAACTTCTTACCCTTAGTACTAAAAGATAAGTTAAGCATCTTGCTTAACTCCTTTGGAGGACATTTGGTTCACCCATGATGATGAGATAAAACTCTTTAAAAACAAATAAAAATCTGGCAAGTTTAAGAATGCTAATATTTTTTAAAAAGTGGGAATAATCAAATTAAGAAATGAACCTTTTGATAAAATGAAAACAAAGCTTTGTAAATAAGGAAGGGAAGAAAGGTTGAAGGGAGGAGATAGGATTGGGGGAAAAGAGGAATTAAGATACGTCATATACAGGCACAAATAACCTATGATAAGTGTGATCATTGTGTATATCTAAATTGTACAAATAAACACAATTTTAAAAAGAAAATGAATATTTTAAAACTCTGAGGAAAATAATTCAGGAAAGATTATTATAAAAAAAAGCAATTGAGAAAAGATTTTTGAAGATAAGGTATTTGCTGAGATCACAAAGGATCACTTCCTTCCTCCCCAAATCATTTGGTATTTTCAAAAGAATGATAAAAAAAAACTTGACAATGGAGAGATTCGGTTGTCTATTTCTTGAACATGGCATGAAAACCAGTCGTACTAATGGTGGACTCCATAACACTGTGTCACCTCCATGAAGTAGTGTAGGATTTACAAAAGAATCCCTACCCAGACTGCTGCAACTGCATCATATCAAGCCTATACATTTGACTTTACAATTGCAGGACATGATATGGGGTTAGAAAAACAAGAAAAATGATACCACAAGAGAAAGAACATATCCAGATTGTGGGCTCATGCATAATTACATGGCTAAGTCTTTTCAAAATGTCAAATGCACAGGGGAAAAAAAAGTGGGAAGTGTGAACTTTGAATCAATGTTTAAAAAAAAGACTGAAAGTATAATTTGGAGAAAACTGAGGAAATTTAAAAATGAAGTGGCTATTAAATGATATTACAGGATTATTGTGCATTTTAAAACATAGCATGAATAGTTATCAGCTCTCCAGAGAAACAGAACAAATACAATATGTGTGTATGTACACATACATACATACATAGTACACTTTAACATATTTTATTGGAAGGAATTGGCTTACAATTGTGGAAGCTTGAAGAATCCAAGATTTCATGAGAAGGTCTGGTAAACAAGGGAGTTCCAGTCAACAACAGTGCCAGTCTGCTGGTGAGTTGACTTGGAGTTTTGTGCAAAAGCCCTATGTTGGCAGACTTCTTTCTTGCTTTGAGGAAGTCAGCATTTCCTATAATTAAAGCCTCAACTAATTGGATGAGGCCCACCACATAAAGGTATTCTGCTATGTTCAAACCTACTGATTTACATGTAAATCCCATCCAAAAACTACACTCACAGAAATACACATAACAAAGTTTGACATACTATACAGGCAGTGTGACTCAGTCAAGTTGTCAAGTATAATTAACCAATGATAATGTAACAATGTACAAGTTATTTATTCTTATCACATTCATGCAAAAACAGTTAGTGATAAAATGCCATAATGCCTAAAGCTCATGTTCAAATATATATATATATATTTATATATATACTAAATACTGAATATATATATATATACTAAATACTGAATATATATATATATAAACACACATATATAACAAAATATCAGCAGCTGTTTTTTCCAAGTATTTCTTGTTACTCTTTACACAGAATAGTAAGAAAATTATTGAAAATTCTTTCTTTCTTTCAAGACATTTTAGTCTTTGGAAAGTAGAGGTTTCCTTTTTAAATGATGTATATTTTAAGACATATTAGAAAACATAGTATGTAAATATAGTTTTATTTTTAGCTGTTGCTTATAAGTGGTTGAGGATTATAACTATTTTTTTAGTAACAGGCTATTTTCTTCAGAAAATAAATGGCCTTAACCCATTTGTATACATAACTTTTCACAAAATATCAAGTTAAAGCTTCCATAATTTAGATTGTAGTTTACTGGAATAAATTAGAAGTACAATATGAAGTACATGATATATGTTGAAAGATGTATTTATCATTAAATAACTATTATAAAATTTTTAATAGCTATCTTTCCATTTACCACATATATTTAAATATATATTGTTCTTTTTATGTTATTTAAAAACAGTAAAAGTGTATATCATATACTTGCATGTATTTAGTTGGAATTTTTTTATATTAAATAAATGATATTTTTCCCCTTTGGATTTTTTCACATGAGAAATTTGACATCTTTTTTTCTTAATTATGTACTCATGAGAAGCTAAGATTAAATATCTAGCCATTTATATAAGAACAATGAAAATTTAATAGAAAATTATAATTAGAAATTTTCCTTAAGAACTGTAATTTGTAATTTTACATATTTCCCTATAAGGATTTTCATAGCTATTATGATATAAATACACTAATTTCTCTTCCAAAAGTATAAAATTCAAGTATTATTTTCAAATCCAGTCGCTTTATAATTTTAGACAAAGCAAATTACCTTAATGGTAATCCAAAAACTTAGTCAAGACAAACATAGTGAGATCCAATAATAAAAGACCTAAAATAATGGATTTCTAATGATTTTGTATTTCAAATCTAAGCTGCCAACTGATTTTGACTCTAAGACAAGGGTAATTACAATCATGTTTTAGTTTGTGAGAGATTAACTACCTTAAAACAATCAATTCCATTTTAGTAGAGACTCATGGTACACAATAAAATTAAGCAAATATTGTATGTGTTTTGTTACACTTTATAATTCATCGACATACCTGACGCCTTCAAAGGACTGACATTTCAAGTAGTCACGAAGCCAGTTTTCTTTTCTAGGACTACTCGGAAGACAGAATTCTCTAGGTTGAAGATAGTTTATTCAAATAGCTTATGTATTTCCACTAAAGAAGAAGCACTCTGACTTGAAAGAATAATTTGATTTCATCCTCTGTTTTTAATTTCTCATCAACACAGTAAATAGCTGTGAATACATTTATTAAGAAGGATGATGTCTATGTATTTTAATTTGCATAAGTGTGGAATAATCAAACTTAGCAAAAAACTTGAGGATAATATTAGAACAAATCAAAATCTTTTGGGAACTAACATTATTCTCTTAGGGTTTTAGGGCGCCCACCATTGGGAAAATTTTAGGTATTGTTTCAAATCTAATATTATTATCACTGAAAGTTTAGAAATAAGAGGGTAGTATGATAACTAGGAAAAACCATGGATTCTAGAGTCAGAAGTGTCTCATGACATTAAGAAAACATATCAAATCTCTTATTTTTTTCAAAAAAGAGAAAAATTGGTACCAATATTCCCAACATCTTGTTTTTATTGTTCAATTCACAATGGCTTAGAGCCTCATTCAGCACTAGACTCCTCCACTTACTCATGGCCAATGCAGTCCTTCCTGCTCTTCTGTTTTCATGTCATTCTCTGCTTTCTTTCTGCCACAGCTTCCAGCTACCTTTGTCTACAAATAAAATCTCAAATGTTCAACCCATTCTTTTTATTTCTAACAGAACTATTTTTCTCAAAATATTCATTCTGTTATCACAGATGATCAATTACTATGCTCATACACTTGATTTAATGCTCTCCTACCTTGACAGATATATACACATTTTCCTAAGTCAAATTGTATGAATTACACAAAGACATCCCTAACTTTCCTTACAGTGGCTAAATTTTGAAATTAGAGTATTAGCTAATGTGGCAATGTTTTATACTGTCACCTAGTGGTGATTGCTTACCCACCAACCACTTAATTTTGGTAGATTGCCATTGTTATACAAGTGTTGCACAATTATTTGAATGATCTAGTTGGATATGTTTTTTTGAGTTATTTGTATAAGTTAGATTCTGTTTCAAGAATAAGGAGTAGAACAAAGAAGGAAAAGAAAATCAACACAAACCAGAAATACCCATTCTTATGTATATGTTATTGCTTTTTGTCCTTTTTATGAAATAAAAATTAGAAAAAATTAGAAAAAAATATCTTAATAACATGAGAAGCACAAGACACATAATTTTATAAAATTACAACAAATTAGATGACAACTTGTATAATTTTATGTCTGGTTGCTCATTGGTTAGAGATGTTGAACTGTGAGTTAAATAGTAATGTTAAATATATGAAATTTTTTTGAATCTGTAACTCTCAAATACAAAACAGAAAGGACATCACAGTGTTTTAAACTATAGCATATTTTTTAGAGGTATGTGTTAGTGATTCTGAAATTACATGCATCTGGGACTGAAAAAACTAAACATATAGTGAATAATGTAAGCCAGTCTTTTTTCATGCAAAATAGTTAAAAATAATTACAATAATTGTAGTGTGAATGAACCATGCTGGGTCAAATTGCATGTGATGATATCAGTATTGACTGATGATGGGTAGGTAGATGGATGGAGAGACAGAGACAGTCAGATGGACAGACAGACACACAGACAGTAGACACACATGCATGTAACTGTGAATGTATGCTTCCCCACTGACAGTGTCTAGAAGCATGTATCATATAGTAACAACGAGCACATATAATACTCAGATCTTGGTTACTAAGCATCATACTTTAATAAAATATACTTGTGTTTTAGAGAAGTGGTTAATTCCAACCTTGGGATGGAGACAGTGCAAGATAAGCTGGAATAACTTGTGGTGTTCAGAAATTCACAAAGCCATATTGAAAGGACATTGTTCCAAACTGGAATACATTTGTTAAAACTGGGACAAAATAAGCAATAAAGTAAGTGGCAATAATGAATTATAACCCTCAGAATAGAATCACTTTCTATGATGTCATTATAGCATAAATATATAATTAAACAAAACTTTGAAAGTAATTTTATGTCTTCATTATATTAGAATACCAACTAACAAATGAAACAGAAGCAATAATGGTATTTTTAAAATTACTAATCTGTGAACACCACAATACTAATTGTTGCAGGAAAGCATCACTAATGGATCTTAAAAGTAATGGTAAAAGATTATGCAAAAGAGAATATTTCCATAATTTTATAGCATTTTCCCTGTAGAGTAATCCTTAACTATAAAAAAAAATAATAACTTTAAGTGGAAAATCTAAGCTGATATCACCTTAGCCAAGCAATATACTCAGCACCACCAATAATATCATGAACTGCTATGCTGATGTGATGGTTTTTATCCTAAATGTCCCCAAAGGCTTGCTCCCCAGATGCTGATGCTATGTAGGCGGAACCTACATAGGAAGTGGGGTGTAGTGGAAAGAAGTTAGGTCACTGGAGTGTGCTCTTGAGATAATAGGTCCCTGGTTGCTTTTTCCCTCTTTGTTTCCCAGACAAAATGAAGTGAACAGATTTTTAACCTCATCCTTCTCACTATGATCTGCTGTCCTGTTTCAGGCTCAGAGGTGACAGGGCCAACTGGATCCTGTGATCCAAATATGAGCTAAAACAAACCTTTCCTCCACTGAAGTTAATTACCTCAGGTATTTTGTCACAAAAACATTTGACTAACAAACATGAAAGGAGCATCATACTGTTTCGGTGGTATGATTGCCAAAAGTGTGTAACTCAAAACTAATCATGAGAAAATATCAAACAGACCTGAACTGAAGAACACACTCTGAAATAGTTAACTAATCAGGGCTGCGCTTAAACAATAAAGACATGAAGAACTGTTAGACATGAGAGGAGATTAACAAACCATTTGAATGCCTATAGATTATTTATAGTGCTTTCAGTTTGCTGGTTTTAAAAATTAAAATGGGAGGATATGAATGAAAAATACTTTGGGATTCTTTGTACTATTTTTGTAAGCATGAAAATTATTTCAAAATAAAAAATTTACCAAATAAAAATGAAATTAACAAAATTTTAATTTAAAAACAATTTATCAACAGAATTGGAACTTTTCTTGCAATCCCTGTAAGACTTAAAACTTGTACATCCATCATCCTATTTTCACACATGCAAATTTTTGTATGATTTTAGAAGCTTGTTTTGTAACTTCTTGTGATAATCTCTAAGGTAATAGAATTGCTATTAATGACTAATTGAGTGCACTTTTACAAGTACAAAGTTAACAGACAATTTCATCTGCAAACTATAACTGGAGTAGACAATTCTTGTTATAATTTAGCATTGATCAGTAGCTTTTTTTTTGAGGAAGAGAAAGGAAGAGGCTTGATATTGGTGATTGAAACTAGGGTTTTTTGCATAGTAAGCACAAGCTCTACTACAGAATCACATTACCAGCCCCTGGTCATTGGTTTTCAAATTTGAAATAACACCCATAACAGAATGGGTTGAAGAAGGCTGGTTTCAATGAAGATTCTTTGGCTTCTCCTTTAGGAAATTCTAATCAGTAGATCTGGGATGGAGTCTCAGAATTTGTATTTCTATTATGTTTCCAGGTGAGGGTGACAGGGCTAGTGCCTATCAAACTTTGACACACTTTGGTCTATGCTACAGTTTGAAATTGTAGGATTAATCTTTTGCTACATCTTCTGTGTTTCTAGTATGATTTCATGTAAAAATAAGGCTCAAGAAAAAAAACTCACTTTAACTGCATTTTAATCCAATTGCTAATCTCGAAATAAATGTATTATTTTATGGTTATTTTAAGCATCCTTTAATGATCTATATAGCTTAAACATGCCTCTAAAGGGAAATTAGAACTAATATAAAAATAAATTTCACAAAATTTCAAGTTTGTCACCATAGAGAATAGAAATTTTTGTGAACTGAACTATTTTATCTTTTGAAGATTAAGATTATCTTTTGAGAATTCCATCCCCTACCTCTTTTTCTCCCTCTCCACAATAATATAATCAGGAATAACTTTTATTTCCTTTCTTCAAAAAACAGCAATGATACCTGCTTATTAGTATTTTAGGAAGGATCAGTGCAGCATTTATGACTTCTGATTTTAAATCTAAGATTTAAGGCACTTGGAAATCTTCACTATTGTTCTTGCATCAAAAACAAAAAAGAGAGAAACCTCTGGATACACTGAAAATCAATGAACTTCTTGTACCCACCAGAAAACTGAATTTGGAGGAAACAGTCTCCGGGAACTTTCACACTCTCTTGATGTTTTTCTTCAAGAATCTTATTAGGTTTTCAAGATGAAGATCCAAAACAATGTCTCTTTGAAGGTCTAACAGGGGGTCAAAAAGGTAGTGATTTTTAATTATGTTCAAAGTTTTCTTCAAACAAAAATTTACCCTCCAGAAGGAAAAACAGACATTATGGAAACATGCACCATGGGGCGTTAGCTCTTGGACTCCAGCTTGTAGCCTGTCTCTCGCTCACAGATGGGGAGAACCACAGTGTGAGAGCCAGAGCTTCAAGAAAATAGACTAGGATGCTACTGCTGTGGAAGAGAGGATTGGAAGAAGGAATAGATGTGTACCTACTGGAAAATGCTTTTTGACGGCTACAGTGTCAAAATCCAAGTTGATAAGAACAGTGAGATTTAACTTAAAAATTATAGAAAGTACCTTCACGTGCATCTTTCTACTGTACTAACAGGTTTCCAGTATAATATCAGTGATTATAGTTGAGAAAACTGCAAACTGATTATTTCTTAGGAGTGGTGCTTAGGGAAGACCGAGTCAACACAGGAGAAGAAAACAAAAATATTAGAGTTTATGAAGCCACTGGCATATATGACTGTAGCAAACATTAAATATAGCCAGATAACTTTACAGTAAAGGTCTGTTTTCTTTGTTTCCTATGTCCACCTTTCAAAAATATTTAAAAATTTCAAAGCATCCCAAAAGGTAATATAGAAATATGAAGAGCAGAAACTACTATTACAACCATATTCAGATATGACAAAAATATATGAATTGTCAGACAGGAATTGTAATAATGATGTTAAGAATGCTAATGAAAAAATTGGAAAATATATAAGAAGAAAGACATAAGCAGAGAGATAGGAAAAGTAGAGGTAATTGTTAGAGGTAGGTTATTAATAGTCTGTATGGAATAAAGAAGTAATGAACTTAAAGATTTGTCAGTGGAGCCAGATGTAGTACCACGGGACTGTAATCTGAGCACCCAGCAAGCTGAGGCAGGAGGATCACTATGGGTTACAAGGTGAATGCAAGGCCAGTCTAAACTACCTAGTGAGACCCTGTTTCAAAAGGAGAAAAAAAAGATTTGTTCATAGAATCTCTCAAACTGAAATGCAAAGAAAGGAAAAGGGGGAGGAGGAAGAGAAATAGAATTACTACCCTAGGACAGAATGAGCACTGTGATATAGTTTTTCAAAAGTACAACGTATATATCATTGGAATACCAGAGAGAAAATGAAATAATTGATTTGACTAAACAGTTGAAAAAATCATCAAGAATTTTCCAAAACAGGCAGAGTGGCCCGGGCTGTTTGGATTGAAAGTCTGCGCAGACTGGCATCTCAGCGCAACTGTTTGGGACTGGTAGGCCCGCCCTTCATCCACAGGGAACTGCCCGGAGACCGGCATCTGGGCCAGGTCTGTTTGGGCCCATAGCCCCGCCCTTCACCCCCAGGAAATCTCCCAGAGGCCAGCATGGTGGCCTGTCTCTTTGGGACCCGAACCTCTCGGACCCGCATAGTGGCCCGGGCTATTTGGATTGGGAATATTGTGGAGACTGGCATCTTGGCCAGGTCTGTTTGGGACCGGGAACTTTGCAGAAACCAGCATTTTGGCCTGACTCTTTGGGACCTGTAGGCCCACCCTTCACTCACAGGGAACCTCCTGGAGACCTGCCTGGCACAAAGCACAGTGGCCTGGCCTGCCTGAGATTCCACAGGCTGGGGTGACCACACCCAGCATTAAAACTTAGGGAGCCAGGAGCCCACAGAGGGGAGTTAGGAACCTGTGAGGAAGCCAAGAGCCTGTGGGGGAGCCACTTCCCCTCCAGGAACTGAGGGTGCAAGAGGTAATTTGCCACACATGAAGAGAAAGCTTTGGAACACCGCTCAAAGCAAGGAAATATAGAAAAATGACAAAAGGAGAGACCAAAAGGCAGGCTCAAAGCCCTAGCCCTCCCCAAGAAAGCTTAGAAGCCGTGTACCTAGAAGAAAAAAGAAGCCATACACCTGAAATGTCTGAAATGATATCAAATGAAATAAATATGCAAATAGGGAAAACTATGGAGAAATTCAAACCAGAAATACTTGCCCAGGTAAAAGAAGAAATGATAAAAATAGTGAAAGAAATAGTGAACACATCTAGTGAAAACACAGTTAAAAAATTAGAGAAACAAAGCAAACAGATAGAATCCCTGAATGAACAATATAAGAAACAAACAGAATGCATAAAGCAGATTCAAAGAGATATACAGGAAATCAAAAATCTGTTGAAAGCTGTAAAAACCACCTCAATTAAAGTGATGATAGAATTTCAGACCTCGAAGATACAATTGCAGCCAGTGAGCAGGAAAGACAAGATCTTTTAAAAATAACAAAGAATCAGGAAATAACAATTCAACACCTGCAAGGTGATGCAAAGAAAAATAACATAAGATTAATAGGGATAAATGAAAAAGAAGGGGACAGCCCAAAAGATATCAAGAGGATATTTACAGAACTAATAGCTGAAAACTTCCCAAACATGAGAAGAGAAACAGACATCTGGATAAGTGAAGCATATAAAACTCCAAACAGCCATAACCAAAATAAAACTACACCCAGACACATAATAATCACCATCCCAGAAATCCAACATAAGAATAGAATACTAAAAACTGTTAGAAAAGAGAGATCACCTATAAAGGAAAACCTATCAGAATCATGGCAGACTTCTCAACACAAACAATGAAATCAAGAAGAGCATGGAGT